>JALMQS010000030.1:4174308-4198032 GCA_024734495.1 Forficula auricularia | reverse complement strand
AAAATAGAAGAAAAAATAAAAACTTTTTCAAGACTCGGCACGCTTTCTAGTTAAGCCCACAACAAGTACTATAATTTCTTTTATAGATTTTTGTCTAAATTTTAATGAAGTTCAATTGAATATCTCTCTCTCTATATAACGTAGTATCGTTTTGGTCCGAGTGCAAAGGGCCATTCCTAGAATAATAGAAATTAAGAAATTAATCTCTAATAGTCTGGAAACAGGTATGTTCTTGTAAGTGGGTATCCTTGCAATACGCCTTAGCACTAAAGGAAGAGAGACCTGATACTATCCCGCGCTCTTTGTAATTATTTTTATCCATCAGATTCTGGATGAAAGAATCGCTCACCCGCACATTAAGTAATAAAAAAAGTAAAAAACTATTTTTAAGACTCAGTATACTAGATCTGCCCTAGTAATTATTATTAAATTTAAATATAAATTGTTCATTTATATCTATACTATAAGATGATCTTAAAATCTCAAAAGAATAATTCAAAAATATTTTCTGCCTTTTGAACAAGATATTCCAAAATCTAATCAGTACCTATACCAGGGCTCTTTCTAAAATAAGAAGAAATGGAAAATCTCCCCAAAACTTTTTAAAGAATAAAGGCAGAATTTCAATTTTAAATGTGAAAAAATATATCAAGATTTTCGAAAAAATAATCACAATTTTGGCATATTTTGAATATATTTTTATTAGATATAAATATTTTACCTGCAGACTTTCTTATGGAACTGTAATCAGATATTGAACTGAAAGAAAAATTAAAAAATGTCTCTTTATTAGAATGATACAAAAATTATCATACCAGAAACAAATACTCCTGGCTTCATAATATTTATTCCCTTTCATAAATATGTATTTACATACAGGTATGAACGTGAATCTATTTTCGAGAATTAAATTCACTTAAAAGCAAAATTATAAGCTCAACCATCAGGTAAAAAAATAATGAAGTTTCGAATATTTAAAAATTATTCTTCATCTCATTTCCATTTACTGAAATACTCGTATTTATTAGTTCATCAATTAAAAATTTTGGTGAATATCATTATTCTACATTATTAACTTTTTTTACAAATAGCAATAGAATTAGTATATATCTGCGGCCCGAGACAAATTTTATTTCTTCAAATGTGGCACGTGTGGCTAAAAGGTTGAACAGCCTTGGTATAAACCCAACTCTAGGAATGCTGTCCGGCTGTATTTATGCAACCTAATTAAGCCTCTGAATCGTACTAGTCTACCCTATATATAGGCGACTTTGTTAAAGAATGTTTTTCAAAATGTTTAAAATTTGACGGCCATCTTCAATAAGATCATTTTCTATTTTTCGCAATCATAACTTTCAGAGCTACGAAATTCGAAACTTAAGGTAGTTGTTTCGCGACAATACTAGCAAAAAGTTAATGCTAGAATATATAGTACAGACAATAAGGATTCATAATTCATAAGCCCAAAACTTTTTGCTGTTTATGTACCACTACTAGCCAATACTGTGCTCGTTTGACAAATCTGTCAATATTGTCCGAGCTTGAATATTTTTATCATAGAAATGACATAAAAATACATTATAAAGGTTGATTTATAAAACAAAAAGTTCTTAATAACTGATTGAAAGCTGTTGCGACAATGGCTGAAGCGAAAAAACGTCAAAAAAGTACTAAAGTTAGCTCACTTTTTAGGTTAAATAAATGCTTTTTTTTATAAAGATACTGATACAAGAAGAAGTTGCACCAAGAAGGTACAACCTCTGTAGTCCGTGATGGACCCTTGTAACGTGAAGATAAGGGGAGATTTAGTGATTGGGTAGAAGTCGAAGGTATCTGTGGATGCTGGTCTTGAAAGATTGAAGGTCATAAGTTGCTGGAAAGACGGTCGGGGGAAGAGAGTTCCAGTCTCTAGATGTCATGGGGATAAATGAATTGGCGAATGCGTTTGTTCGATTAGTATCCAGTTTAAGCGCGTAGGGGTGTTGAGTTTTAGAAAATCGTGTATTTCGCGCAAATGAAGCCCTTGGTGGGATTATCGATTTAATTTCGTCAGAACAAAAGCCATGGTAGTATCTATAAAAAAGGGAAAGGGCGGAGACAGATCTACGATGGGCTAGGGGAGTCGAGAGTGTCATAAATAAATTTGAAAGGACATAACTACTACTAGACTAACTAGAAGGGTTTTTTGACGAGGACAAAAATTCTATCGAATTTGGTGAAATTTAATATAGGCAATATAATTTTCTTCTTCATGTGTTGTCTCCTTGTAGAAGATTGGTGGCTATTATGGTAACTCTTACTTTCACTGTCATTGCTATGTAGTCCAAATCATTACCACAACTTTTTAAGCTAATATCTTTTGTCGTCTATATTACGTTATATCACTAGTTGAAGACGATATTTGACATTCCTCAATGATGGGTCCAAGATAATACATATATATTTGTTACTTTACCATTCGGGATATGGTGAAGTATTGTAAGTTTACATAAAAAAGTATTTTTAATTCGTATTTCAAATATCTTAAAAACTCCTATTTTGGTAACGAATTGAGGTAATTCACAGAGTTTCGCTCTTTAATAAAACCTTAAAAAGTGAACATCGAAAAATTCATATTTTACAAAATATTAATGATTTTGTCAAAATGTCTGTTAGTGGGGAAATGTTAGTTTGTGTGATTAGATTTTGGTGAAACCTGAGCAAAAATTAGGAGACGGAGAGGATTATTAATTTGAGTACTTTTGGTCCAAATTTAACACGGCCTTTAAAGCAACATCACATATTTTTTTCATCTGATACATCACCTCAAGTCCTGTCCCACTCCGTGTCAAAACATCCTCCTTTCGTGTACTCTATCGATCGATGATATTCGAAGCAATATATACATTTCTATAACTCCCATTGCACAAAAGAAGTGAATCAAAATAAATTATTTTTATTTCATTTTCAAATTATTATTAGGGATGAAAACGATCCCTAGAAGCACAATGTTTCAAACTAAATAGTAACTACATAGTGCCTATATAGATTTTGAGAATCTATATAGGCACTATATAGTTTGAAACATTGTGCTACTAGGGATATGTTTCAGAAAGATCGATGTTTACCATCGATGGTCACTATTACAAACCATCGATGCATCGATGTTTTTCTATACGATGTTTTTTACATCGAAGTTCCAAGATTCCAAGAGAAACAATAACGCAACAAAGAAACCGTTTGCCAGGGAAACGGCTTTCAAAACTTATTTTTAAATTCAGTTACTAAATAAATTGCTCTGGTTTTGGAAAAAAAGTCTATTATGACAGTGATATGATTATTTTATAATAATCTTGTAATGAAAAAAATTAACAACTTAAATCGTATTGTATAAAAAAAAAGCTATCGATGATACATCTATGTTTTCTAGCCGATATATAAAAAAACATCGATGTATTGATACATCGATGTTTTTTTTACGATGTTTGCATCCATAATTATTTTACTTTTATTATGAGGCAGTATTGGTACTGATTGTAGCAACCCTTTCACGTTGAGGACTCGAATTCAAGTCAAATACACGGTAATTTGACCAACTCTAGCCTGGCTCTTACACATATTTACACACATAAATAATACTACTGACCAAAATGGACAAATATCCGAAGGGCATTGAATACTATCAAGGCTAGAAGAGATCGATTATCAAATATGTAGCTTGGGATCGATTCCAGCTCAGATCCGAAATTGTTCATCAATGATGAAAATTAAAATGTGTTAAATGTTTTTGTTGAGATTCGCAGTTAAAAAAATGAACATAGCCTGAAGTATATTGAGTTTTTCAAAACTTTATTTTTAAATTGTTGGACACCACACGCCTGTATCACTTTAAATGTTTCACTTTAACGCCGCATTCTCTTAGTTTAAATGATAAATATTAAAACCGTTTGAGTAAGTACATAGGAAGACAACGAAAAATCGCCCTAGTAAAAATTGTTTTCACCTTCTGATAATATTTTTGATTTGAACTTCTTATGGGATGCTATTTATTTAATAAATAAATTATCTATTTGAACTGGCAGCTAAACAAATACGCAACTTGTTCAAACAGAGATAGCAACACCCCCTGCAATCTCTGTTTAATAATTTGAATTTTTACTATACCATAGGGGTATGGTGAAGTTTTATAATCGTGCATGAAAAAGTTTTTTTTTTTGCTTAATATGTTAGAAATATCTCAAAAACGGTTAAAAATATTTTGAAAGATATTTAGTAGAATTCACGGCGTTTCTACAATAGAACCTTGCATAGTGAACATAGAAGACTTTATATTTTAAAATATTTTAAAAGCTATCAAAAAGAAAGTTTATATTTAGATATTTTATATTCCGTTTATAAGCTTATTAGATTTTGGTAGAAATCAGATTAAAAATTAGGGGAGGAGTGTTTTTTAAAATTTGAACCCTTTGCCCGATTTGGACCAAATTTTGCACAGGTACTATTTAGGACCATTATTGGAGGCAGATGTATGGTAAAGTTATGAGATGGCCACATCACATATTTTTATCATAAGATCGATATTAATTCATTCAAATTAGAAAGAAAACTGGGGTGATATAAATTTAGGAATATTAAGTGAGGAATCAGAGTCAAAGGTTTGAGAGGGATGTGGTTCTAAAAGAATGAAGATTTATGAAGTATTTCAGCTAAAGAAAAGGGAAAGTAGCCAAAGTGACGGATTTGTTTGACTGCTTGTTTTTGTGTGAGCTAGTAAATATTAGTTAAATATTGAAGGAGGCAATAAAAGAGTGTGTCTTCTACTGGAATTATAAATTTTATTTATAACGAGACTATAGTTTCGAGGGCTATGCCCTCTTCGTCAGTTTATTACAATTGATTCACAATAATTACTAGTCTTGTTATAAATAAAATTTATAATTCCAGCAGATGACACACTCTTTTATTGTCTCCTTCAATATATAAAAATTCTGCTACCCTCGGCAAAAAAAACTTTCAATTTAATTAGTTAAATAGTTAAAACAACTTAAAGTTAGAGTCAAAATTGACCGCAATGTGGCAGCTATTTTGACTCAAAGACCAAATAGTCAAGATTAAAAACTGATGGATTAGCCAACACTAAAATTTACAAGAGCATGTTATTTTAAGTTTGATAATTTAGTCAAACTTTTCCTTCTAAAAATTTCACAATACCTACACCAAGAATTACTTTCTACGATCTTTTTACTTATGGTAAGTTAATTTGAAAATCGAAATCCAGGCACACAAAGAAAAAAAAATTATTTTTACTCAGATTTCCCCAAGCGATATTCTTCTCAGTGTACCAGGAAATTTTCTTTTATTTCTTTTATCCTTTGCAAAACACCTCAATTTGACATTAATTTGATTGTGAAAGGGGTGTACCAGTTAAGGGATAAGCCTAACTAATGTGATTAGTGTATTTAACTATTATATATTCCAAATATTATTTCATTTGTATTGCAATGTGTTTGGTAATCGATCCAACCTCCGATTGAATTTCCCAAGATCATAAATGCTCCAATAAATTTGGCAAGTGTCTAGAGAGGCCCGTAAGCCGGATACCAAATACAGGCAATTCAATTTTGTTTAGATGGATAAATCAATGAAAACGAGCCGGATCACTTGATATTCATTGAAGTCGCTCTATTCTTTTATTTCATTTAATAAGAAATCCATGAAAAAGAAACGTCATTCTCTTCAGCCTCCCCTCCACTTTTCTTTCTATCTCTTTTGCCTTTTCTAAGGATCGGGTTGCGGAATTCCCTTATGAATACCACTAGCTTGATATGGTATTCGCGTTTGTCCGGAGGCGTTTTGAATGTATAATCCGGCAAGTCAACCTCCAAACCACCCCGCAGAAAAAAGGCACCCCTAAAGACTACAGGGGGCGGCGTTGTCTACAATCGCTTTGTCCCTCTCATTACCCTAGGCGCTTTTCAATGGATTCATCAATCATAAGCTCATGCTCTCTCTAATCTTTGCTACATTAAAACCTTTTATTTTTAATCAAGTATTCATATGAAATGAAATTTTTGTTCGCTAATAAAAAAATAAAAAAATTAATAACGATCCCAATGGAAATCTTTTAATCCCGTATTGTATGGCAAATTCAAAATTTTAATATTCACGTCCCTATTGTGATATTTGTTTGGGTATTAAAAACAAATAGTATTATTAAATTAATCCTTCCGCTCAAATATTATATATAATAAATAAAAGGATAAATATTTTGCTAAAATAGATAACGATAACATATACAATTATTTATTTAATAATTATAGACATTTAACGAAGCTGATACACAACATTGTTCTATATTTATTCTTGCAAAAGATACATAAAATTTTAATCAACAGAAGAATTTGCTTACCTTATTAGTAAAAGCAGAGAGTCATTGGATAGGAGCAAGTAGACTGGGCAATTCTGTAAAGAAAGAAAAAGTAAATTAATACAATAATTAATTAAAATTGTGACCCTATAGTACCTAAACTAGCATAAATAATATGCATATTTTTTTTGTGTTTTGTTGTTCTATATTATTTATCTAAATCATTGCTTAAAAAAGTCATTCTCTTGAACCAATTCAGCGGTTAACAGGACCTCTCGTATTAAAAACCTCTAGGGTCAAGAGTCAATGAGCAACGTCCAATTTATATGTTTCTATGATATTAAATTTTCCATTTCTTCTACCTTAATCTTTACAGTTTATTAAAAAGTCGCCCATAAAATTCTTTAAAAGATTTTAGAGAATGAGGTTCATTGGTTACTTAATAAAAAATTTTAATTAAATTTCTATTAAATGAAGTAATAATAAGGCAAGGTTGGATTGGATGAGAGTACCATATAGCTTGGGTTATTTTCAGCCAAGGGGCTCAAATTCAAGTCGTGAGCATATTATTTAACAGAATCACACACAGAAGCAGAGTCACACAAAATTAGATATTATCTTCTGAACAAATTCGAAGACTGAAGGCCATTAAATCAATAATAACAACAATAATCTTAAAGTTTTGGCTAAAACATATCCTCGAGAGAATTATTGACTTAAGCTAATTTTCTACAATACACTCATCTAAAATACGTTATATTAACCTCGTATTAATCAATGGAGTAATGAATAGATTTAGATTTTCCAATATTTTTTTTGCTTATTTGTATTGAGAAATGTTTGAAACGTAAAGATGAATATTTTTGAAAGATAAGATTTTTTATCTATGTGCCTGAATTTCGACACCTATGATAATTCAAGAACAAAAGCACATAGAAAGTTTTGGAACTAAAATCTATATAATGTAAAACGAAGAATAAATTAAATATGCGACTTTTTAAAAATTTAGAAAATCAGAAAAAATTAAAACTTTATATTGAGAATAGGCTCTTGATTGTTTATAGCTAATTAGCTTCAATTCGTAAATTAATGAACCTTACATAAGTACCTACACTGTTAAAAAAATTGTAAATTTACTATATGTTTACAATACAAATAGATAGGAAATTTACAAGATTGCGTGAAGTAAAAAAATACTATACCTACTATATTGATTTCACATAAACTCATCATTGTAAAAATACAAAAATCAATTCTAGCTTTAATTTTTTCTTACATTAATTAGATGAGTTTTAGTAAAAAATATGTTTTAAGATTACAATACTGGTTACTAAAAAGTTTTGAGGCCGGGCTTTCCATTTTTTATAGTAAAATTATATGAGAAATTTTTAACAGTGTATTTTTTCAACTTTCTAACTCAAACTGTTTGTTGATTTTCTACATTTCCTGAAGTTTGAACTCATACAGTGCGGTACCCTCGTTAAGCAAACGACAATATAATAAAATTAAGTTTTATGTTTGAACGAATGTCAAAAAATAGAATAATAAATGGGTAACTCTTTGGATAATCAGCTGAAATTTTGTAGAAATGTTTCCATCAATAGCATTCAACTTTGAGTCAAGTTTCAGTTTTCTAACTCCAATGGTGATAAAAAATTTCCAAAACTCAAAAATTTTCAGTTAGCTTCACTCCCTTTCCGTATTTAAATTAAAAATGATAATTTTAATTAAAATAATGAATCTCAAGACATATAGTATTTCCTTGTAATTAAATGGCTCAGAGAAGTTCTTATTTCAAAAATTTGTTTCAGTGGAATTAGTTTCCTTTTAGTTCCAAGCAATCTAATTATTTCCCCCCAGCTATTATGTAGTTAGTGTTTCATTTCATTTAGTGAGAATTAATTTCTCTTTAATGGTAGAAAAGTGAGACAGAGAGGGAGAATTCACCTGTAAAACGTTGTTGAGGGTATATCCTGGGTGGCAGTTGAAATTTCGGAGGGTGAAGTTGAACGAATTTAGTTCCACAAATGAGAAACTCAAATAAAACTATTATCTATTAGATGGAGCTGACTTACTCAGCAACTCGGGATGTAATGCCATTTGATAAGAGAGGGAGAATTTCAATTGAAACGCCCACGGCAGAAAGTTTCCAAGGCACACGTTTAATAAAAGGGACAAAAAAAGAAGTTTCGACTCAATCAAATTGGTTTCATCACAACATCTAAAAGGTTCGTTTTATAGAGAATCAAGCTTTCTCTTCTAGTATTACCAATTGAAAATGATACTATTAACAATTGGAAGAAAAAGCGAAATCTTTTTTGGGTATGTTACAAGAAGGGCCAACTCCTGTCCCTGGGAATCTTACCTCGTGAAAAGAAGGAAAATAGAAAGAAATTGTAAGGATTGATTGGAGAAGAGATTAAGGCTGCAGATTTATCCTTTGGTGATAGAGCTGTTTTAGAGTAAAAACAACCTGGCAACAACGCATTTATTTAACCTAAATAGTGGGTTAACTTTAGTCATTTTTTGACGTTTTTTCGCTTCAGCCATTGTCGCAACAGCTTTCAATCGCTTATTAAGAACTTTTTGTTTTATAAATCTCCCTTTATAATGTACTTTATCTGAAATTTCTATGGTAAAACATATACAAGCTCGGATAGTGTTGCCATATTTGTCAATCGAGCACGGGATTGGTTAGTAGTGGTACATAAACAGCAAAAAGATTTGGACTTATGAATTATGAATCCTTATTGTTTGCTACTAGTATATAATCTAGCATTAACTTTTTCCTAGTATTGTCGCGAAACAACTACCTAAATGAAATAAACTTATCAGAATGCACGACGTTTCGCACTTATTTCTTGAGTAATGTACAGGTCCTGGAGGGAAGTCTGAGGTGGTTATTAAAAATGTACAATCTAGGTGGTTTCAGAGGAAACTTCTCTTTGGAATTTAATGAGTATGTGAATACGTCTCTTGAAAGACTGAAGGTTATATATTATATATTATGTATGCTTTAAAGACGAATACATAAAGTATTATTAAACATGAAAAAAATGGAGGAATATTTTTCAAATTTATTCCAAAAATGTTTGTTTATTTATTTTTTGAATAAATATGAAATTAATTTAATATTTAAAAAATATAAAATTGTAAGATATGATCTTCATTTTGGCAAATGAATGTAAAAAGGAACATAAAAAGTTGATAATAAATTTAAAAGTTAATTTTGTTTGATAGTACAAGAATTAGTTTTCTTTGATAAAATAAGAAGGGTGTCTTCTTCAGAATTCCAAATACAGGAAAATTCAACTTTTATATTCAATATTTTGGAATCTAAAAGTTATATTCCATTGCCCTTAGAGTTTTCAAAATCTTTCAAAATTCAAAACCCTTGCCATTTTCTATGTTAACTAGGTATATATATATATTATATAAAAATTCTTCAATAAAGATATTCAAATTAATTGAAGAAAGCAAAACTTTATAGGGAAAGGTAAAAAAACCTAGCAATAAAGAAATATTGTCAAAATATTATGAAACAAATTTGAACTGCTGGTTCATAGAGGATTTCTCATACTTTGGCAGTATATGAAAAGCAGGATTTGAAAATAATAAGTTTAGTTAGAAGTATAATATTATTATAATTACTATTATTTTTAAATTGAAGTATTATATCTTTATAAAGCCATTCAAATGTAAAATTCAAAAAATCCATCATGATTTTGGCTAATCAACTGCTCACTTTGATTTATTTTATTAATGCCATAAATAGATATCTACACAAAAGGAAGGTTTATTAGCTTAAAAATTCTTAAATCAATATTTTTTATTAAGATATTTAAATAAAATAAGATAAAATGAAAACTTTTTTTTTTGGTTAAATAAATTAATTAATTAAAAACCTTGTCGTTAAAATGAGAGAAATTTCTTAAGAATAAACATTTACTTACTCGAATTCTTAAATACACTGTAATATTTAAATTTTTCTTCTCTAATTAACAAAAGAACGAACTTGCACTGAGGAATGCTCACTTGAAACTAAAATGAAATTAGATAAATTGGACGGGTATTTTATCTGTCTGGAATTCTATGAAAAAAACAAATGCGATCTTCTAAAGAAAATGATAATTTCAAATAGAAAATAAATTCCCGTTTATGAAAAGTATATTATTTGTCTATACACATACAGAAACCAAAGAGGGGAAGATGAGAGACTTCAAAACTCCTAACTCTCTTCCAAAATTAAAAAAAAAATAGATTAATTAAAAATAATAATAATTAAAATTTTAACTATTGGAAATCAGACAGATTTTGCCCTAGAATACTTATCCTCTCCCCCAAAAATAAGTCCCTAAGCAAAGTTATATATAAAAAATAGCCTATACTTATAAGATGTTCATACATATGCTAGCGAGTTTCATAATATAATATATTTAAGTAATTTTTTTCCCATTGGGTCTAAGCGAGGTTTGGGCTTATTTTCCATTAGACTTTGCATATATAATTTAAATACTTCATATACCTTGTTTTATTTATATATTACAAAAAAACTTTTAAATGGTGAAATATATTAAAAATTAAGCTCTCGAGGATCGAACTAACGAGCCCGGCAAGCATGTTAACACGCGGGTTCGACTCCCGAGGGGATAAAGCCCTCTGATATGCAATGTAAAAATATTTCTACTAAAATCTTAGATTTTTGACCTTAAAATTTAAATTTTTTCTTGAAAAACTAATTATGCTTCTAACATTATTTAAAAATCTAGACACAAACATAATGTGTAGATAGAAAAGAAATCATGGTTAAATATGGTTTTTGTCCAGGTTTCAGAAATGTTTAAACACAGTAATGATCTAAAAACATTTCAATATATAGCATTAAATTATTTGTTAGAGACTAGAGTTTCAAAGGTTTGGCCTTCATCATCAGTCTTTTTTAATTAAAATAATTTTATCTATTATTTCTTATGGCTTAATTACTCGATCGGATATAGAAAATTGTTTTTATAGCAAGCTTGCTACATAAACGATGGTAGCTGCAATGTTTCGTCTAATATGGTTGTCTAAATACAGGCGTTGCCTTTAAGTGCTGCCATCTACTAATTTTATAGCGGCCAAATTGCTAAATAATTAGAAACATATTTAAGCAATGAGAATAATTTCTTTTTTGTTAATTCTCCAGAAATCTTACATAGATATTTCATTAAAAATAAATCTGCTCTTAAATATAAGATATTGAAGGAGACAATAAAGAGTGTCCTGCTGAATTATAAATTTTATTTATTTATAACGAAACTATAGTCTCGTTATAAGTAAATAAAATTTATAATTCCAGCAGAAGACACACTTTTTATTGTCTCCTTCAATATATAAAAATTCTGCTACTCTCGGCAAAAACTTTCAATTTAAAATATAAGATACGCTCTATTGGGGGAATAATAAAGACAAAACCTCCAAAACTGTTTAAATAAGAAATTGAAAGAAAATGTGAATTTTGTAAAGTCTTTAATTATGATGAGTTGGAAAACAGCGAAGGATTTGGGCTAGAAAGCTGAAAACCAGTGGATTTCAAACTTTTCAATTCAATTAAAGTGACTAGCTTACTATTACAACAGGTTAGTTTTTCGTAGACACGAGTCATTTTAGAGATGTCCTCACTCTTTCTTGCAGATCATTTTCTTGAGATCTTTAGTAACATGTGTGTTTTTTTTTTTAAGAGGTGAGAGATTCACTTCCATAATCAACCCTTTTTTAGTCGTCTTTTTGACAAACACGGGATACTCTGAGCTAATTCTAGCCCCGGTCCACATAGGGGCTCTCGGGCAACTCCTACCCAAAACTTCAAAATGCATCGTAGAATGGTTGTTCCTCTAGTATTAGATAGAAGATGCTCGGATAGAATGATCGCTCTTCATTTATAGCAGCTAAGGCAAGGATTCAAAATACAAGTCCAGGCCTGTTATAAACTAGTAGAAATCATTTTCTTAATTTCTATTATTCTAGGAAAGGGCTTTTGATTATTGCACTTGGACTACTCGTTATTATAATTATGTATAGGAAGTGCATTCGATTAATTAAAAAACTTTGAAATGTTTAGAAATAATTAAATTCGATATATTTCCACAAGAGTTCAAATTCCTAATAGAAGTAGACTTTAAATTTATAAGCAAACCACAAGAGGTTGTCATATACTAGATTCGAGATGGATTGTATTATATATATACCTATAAGGTTGTTTTCAGCCCCTCAGAAATCGAGCCCGAATTCTTTAATTACCTGATTTCCCTAAAATTCAGAGAAAAATGTAAAAAAAATCATTTGCTGAGACTCTACCTGGCGAGCGTAGATTTTGAATTTATATTCTAGACAAGAAAATATCAAAAATCAGATTTAGATATTTGTCATTTAAAATAATTAATTCTCTGAAACTGGAAATAGCGTACCGAGTCTAGAAAAATTTTACTGTTTCCTCCAATTTATTTTGAATTCTTTCTTTATAGTCAATGGATGATTTTTCTTCCCGTTACTGTCCTTTTGATGCAAATATTTTATTATATTTTTTTTTTGTAAATTGAATACTAGGGGGCTTGGGAGGCACGTGAAACGAAGTAATAAGAATTATTTTTTTAAAATTTACTCAAGCAAAAATCGTCAAATAAAAAAGCCCTAGCCAGCTGTAAGAAAAGTTAGAATAAATCGTGGGAAAATTAAATATCTTAAAATATAATTTTATGATGAAATTTATTATAAAAATATCTCTCCTTTAACCATAGTGTGGATATACTATGAGGTAATTTCTGAGCTGCCCTCAAGACATGTATTATATAGATAAAACGTTCAAAACCTTAGATCATAAAAGCTTATAGACACGCCCCTGGTGTGCGATTTGGTGAGATTAACATCACCTACAGATGATGATGACGTCATCTGTAGGTAGGAACACCGAGAAATAGCATGGCCACTATAGGAATTATTATACATTGAGATAAATTATTCGTAGTTTAGATTATTTATTTTGGATTCCAATAATCGCAAATTAATATTAAATTAATATACCAAAATATTTATTTATTTTTTTAACAAAATGTTTTATTTTCCATATTTAAATTACATATTTATTTTTTACAATAATTCGGGCATCGAGCAACACTCTCATGTCCATATATACCCTCTAACCCTTTCCAATAAAAAGAATCATTGAAATCGGACAATAAACAAAGAAGTTTTGCGAGAACGTGACGTCATCTGTAGGTGACGTTGGACTCACTCTGTGTTGAGAGTAGCAGAGGGCGTGTCTATATACTTTCATTGTCTAAAGTTCAAACTGTATAAAATAAAAAGTTTCGAAATATATATTAATATATAATTTCAATTAAAATTTAAAAAATATAATGTATAATGAAATTTTATTGATTATTTTTATAATTTATTAATGTAGAAGGTAAGTAAAAAAATTCAATTTTTGATTACTTTTGACTTTCCAATGTTCATTATAAATTAGAGCGTAATTAGCAACAGCCATTATAATTACAACCTATAAGTGTTTCGAATAAAAAAAGAAAAAAGGAAAATTTAATTAATTTTCAATTAAACAACACACATAATCCTACACTGTAAAGGAAAACATCAAAAGAGCGATGTGGGCGTGGGGGATGTGTGTGGGGGAGGGACGCTCACAAATTTAAATTAAGCTCCACAACTCTCCATATTGACTTTTATTTGATCGAGCACATTCACAAAGGAAGGCTTCGCAAAATGAAAAGCCAACTTAAGTAAGCCATTAAAACTTTATTATTTTGTTTTTTTGTAAAAGAATCGACTTATCAAAAAACAGAATTTGAAAAAAGAAAAAACTTTGATTACTATTAAAAGTTAATTAGAAAGTATGCTGGAGTTTAATTAAATTATGAATAAATATGTATACAAATAATATTCTCTGTTATCTTTCTTCATTAATTATTTTTCGTTTGTGTTAAATACTATCGAATGCAAGAACTAGCTTATTAAGAAGAAAAAGGCCTTATAGATCTTGAAAGGCCCTTCCATTACCAAAGAGAAAGAACAAATAAACAAACGAAACGGAAGAGACTTTAGGTGTGTGCACCCGGGTCTTGAAAGTTTGAAGATAATAAGTGTTGGGGAAGACGGAGGCCGGGAGAGAGTTTAGTTCCTTGAATTCATGGGAAGAAACGTATGCAAATGTAATGGATATAATTATTAAATGAAAATTATAAAAACAAAAAGGACTCTGACTTGTTCAGTGCACTCCACGTGAATTTCACTTATCCTGCTTCATTAAAAATCATCATTAAAATAAAATAATTAAAATTTGATAAAATCAAAAAGCAAAATTCATGTTCCTATTTATATTTTGTTTTTGAAAGTCGCAGATTAAAAAAAATAGAGTGAGCGGGATCTTAACTTAATTATCTTATTATTCTAATAAAGGGTGTCCAACCTTATGGATTACACGGGCCACATTTGAAAAAAAAAATTGTCCCGTAATATAAAATTCTAAGAGACAGTATTCAATTTTTCTTTCAGATCGTTATCTAATTGTTGTTTTAGATTCTAAAACATTCAATCAAAAAGTTTGCAAGTAGAAAATTTATTTCTAATGAAAATGAAGTCGAAAATAGATCAAAATGATTATTTTTTCGGAAATCTTGAAATCTAGTTCCAGATTCAAAATTTTTTTGAAAACTTCACAGTAGATTTTCAGATTTCTTATTTTAGAGAAAAAAAAAATTATCAGACCAAATTGTTGTGTGTTTTCCAGTATCTACATATACATCTCAACGTATTAAGGAATTTTATGACTTTATATTGGGCCTGGTTTAAATCGAATGAGATTAAAGAAGAATGTGAGAAATAATAATTTATTTTTTAAAAGGGTCATGGGTATAATAATCCCTGACTATCTCTAATGACATGCAAGAACGTGCAAAAATTTAAAAGACAAGTCCTGAAAAGTTTTAGTCCAGGAGCGAAATTATCAATTAATTGTGATTGTTCTAGAAAACACCAATTTCTTGTCTCCTTGTACTAAAATGATATAACTATAGACTTGGTTAGTGTTGTAGCATAATAAATTATTAAATAAAAAATAAATTACTGAAATAATAAATATTTTAGAAAATGAAAATATGAGAAGAAGACGAATTTTTAAATATTCGAAACTTCATTATTATTATTTTTTTTTATTTTCTTATAATTTTGCTTTTAGTGAATTTTATTCTTGAAAAAGCTTCATGTATTGTACAAATACATTTATATTTCGAAAAAGGGAATAAATATATCTCTATATATAAATCTCAATTTTTAAGGAAGTTTATAAATTTATGTTGGACCACACTCATTGCAGTGCTGGGCCGTATGAGTCCCGCGGGCCACGGGTTGGACTGCCCTGTCTAGTAATTTTGCAGAATGGTAGAGTTTTTCATCAAAAAAGAAGTTTCGACTAAATTTACCTAGATTAAACATTTTGAATGGAATAATCGTTCGACGTTTAATTCTCGAGAAGTTTTCAAATATTGGTGAAGTCTGTAGAAAGATGTTTGTCGTGGAAACGCGAGATGTTGCTAGCACAAGTGACTGGGTTTACGGGTAGTGAAATCTTCAGACTAGTTAAACAAACTCTTATAGATCTCATCTGCGGCCAACAAGTAAGACATACTGATTGTTCGAAAATGTGTACGTAGCTTAACAGGGCAACATTAAAATATGCATTATTAGAAAATCAATCATGACCAAGTATTAAAGACCATTTTTAAAATAGTTAAAGTTAAGATTTCTAGCAAGACAAGAGCACGGACTACATTTCAGGCATCCGGGTTTAATTCCCGAAGGGATGAAAAACCTTCTGATGCAATAAAAATTATCCATGAGACCTGGGATTTAGTTTTAATTTGGGTGAACACCTTTCTTGATTTCCTATATGGCTGTAGACGCTTGTGTTTACTTTGTGTTGGTTTTATCAACACCCTACGATGCACTTAAAAAATATTTGGATTGAGGGTTTTGAATTTTTTTTGTATTAATTGGTTATTAGTTGAAATATTTCCATTCTCTTTAGCCTCCGCGCTAGTTTGATGTTGTCAAGAAGTCAGGGTCAGAACCCCCCCCCCCCCCCTCAAGGACAGGGCTCATGGGATGAGCAACGGCAACCACAAACCATTTATTATGGCAAACTAACCGTAATTAAATATATTTCATAAGTTTAATAAAGAATTATATTTTATTTTAATTTCTTGAAGTACCTATTTTGTTTTAATAAAAAAAAATCCCAGTAAATATTTTGTTTTGTGGATTGACCCCCCCCCCCCCCCCCCCATGAAAATTTTCTGGCTACGCCACTGCAAGAAGTAATACAATGTCAACATACTTTTGTCATGATTTTCTGAGAATCACTGAATTTGTTTGGTAGCCGAATTTCTAGTAGAAGTTTAATTGGAAAGTATTCGAGTTTAATTATATATACAAATAATATGTTCCTTTTGACTGTGTTATCTGAATTCATTAAAAGATAAAGTATATAAATTATATGAAATTTACATAAAAAAGAGAGAAGGGAAAGAGTGGCGTATGAGGGGTTGAAGAGGGTGGCGAGGGGGTTGGAAACATAACATGGCTCTTAATTAAGCATTTGATCAAGGTTCATCATGTAACAGGCTTTCATTTTCGGGGATAACAACCGTACTCGGTTTAGTTGATTTTCGTTTGAAGTCAAACTTGATGAAAGGGTTTGGTCGTCGGTGAGTTTCATCTGCACCGAACAAGAACTTGCTGGAATAAGAGGCGTCATATTTCGGCTCGATTAGAAATCAAAAAGATTATTTATCCGACTGAGATGTCACCTTAACGGTACAGTTATTTGAATGAAATCTGTTTTTTTTCTTTAATATTTAAAGAACATATCAGCTAAAAATGATATTTTTAAGAAAAAAATATTTTAAATTAAATTATAAATTGGAAGAAAAAAATTAAAACTTTTTGAGAATTTTATACGATCTCAGTGGCAATTTTTTTCTAACCTAAAAAATTTAAACAAAGCATAAAGCTGTAGCTTATTAGTACAAACTTGAGAGTCAAATTTAGGCTTATTGGTGATAATGGCTTTTAATGTAAAAGTCACTTAGTTTAATACAAAACGTTGTAAAAAAGTAAATTTTAAAATTTGTTGAAATGATGTTAGTCACAATGACGTTAACGAATTTTAATGAAAAAGCTACTTTATTGAATTCAAAACGTTCTGAAAAGATTCATTTTTAAATGTGATGAAATTTCAATAATATGTGACAAAATGACGTTAATGATTTTTAATGAAAAAGTCACTTATGGTAATTTAATTCAAAACGCTGTAAAAAATATAAGGGGTTGATCCTAACCAATGAGAATAATTATTTAAAAAGTCCAATTTATATGATGATAAATTTACAATAGAATTCAAAAAATAAGTCTCATTGGTAGTATTAGGATCAAAGACAGAAAAATGTCCGTTTTTGGAGATGCTATATTAATAGGTACTTTATTTATTCTATATAAGCAAAAGTAGTAAAAAGTAAATAAATAGATAATATATCCAATAAAATAAATAGCATATGTAAATCTACTGTTCGATTCATTTCTAGGAAAAACCTTTCGGGATAAAAAAACATTTATAGCTGCTATAAATAATGCTAGTTAGCCATGAGGGTAGTTTGCTCGGGGTGATAAAAAAAGCGGATTCGTTCTGTATTTTTATCTTCCCTTTCTCATTATCGCCTGTTAAAGCAGGGCATCTTATTTTAGAATTATTTTCCATTCAATACTTTGGCCACTCTCTTACGTTTCTTATTTACAAATTATCACTTTTCTATTTTGTTTTTGTGTGTGTCATAAGAAAAATGCAGTTAGTTTGATTAGTTTTTGTTTAATTCAACAAAAGTAGAGTATAAAAGAGTTTCTCCCTTAAGGAGAGATAAAAGAGTGTGGTTTGGGGGCGAAGGTTTTGAAGGGGGGGGGGGGTGAAAGCATTTGGGACAGAGCCATCAAATGTTGGTTTCTTTTTTCACGATACCAATGTAAATAAACAATGAACTAAGATCGATGAATGATTTAGCAGAGAAGGGGAGCAAAGAAAGGGAAACCTTTGAAACAGATCTTTTTCTAAGGACGATCAATGGAAACAAAGAAAAATGTTCTTTTATTTTTAAATAAGTAACTAGTAGCTTAATAGACAACTCTTATAAAAAAATATTTTTTATTTACTCTACGAAAAATTCGACCCTCCGCAAAATAAATATTCCATTAGAATTTTAATACTATATTTGTTTTCAGAGAAAATGAGTAAATTGAAATCTTTTTAATTTTTAAAAAAGATTATGTATTTTTAAAAATCTCGACTAGAACTAGAGTCTATATTTTTGTCCTTTTAATGAAAAACTATTTCAGTCGCTAATAGAAATTGATATTTGATTTTATCGAGAAGTGAACCGCGACCTAATATCCTGTACACCTACTTCCAATTCATTTCCAAGTAGAAGACAATAGATGAAGGGGCATTATCTAATGAATTCAAAAATAATTCCATATAATTCCAAAGACGTGTACACCTAATTCCTATCGCGGTTCACCTCTCGGATTTTATTATAATTAAAAAAAAGTAAAAACTAAAGGTCATATGTAGCCGGAAAGTGGGACGGGGAAGCGAGTTCCAGTCTTGAGAAGCTATAGGGATAATCGAATTGGCGAATGCGTTTGTTAATTCTTAACTTAACTTAATTCCTAGACAAAAGAGTGTTAGGAATTACCCTCTACTTGAGAAAGACAGGATTTTGTTACCACCGTTGCATAGAAAGTTAGGACTGATGAACAATTTTGTTAAGGCTTTGGATAAACACGGTGAGTGTTTTGGATACTTGAGAAAAACATTTTCCAAACTCAGAGGTAGTTAGTTAAAAGAAGATAGATTTTAATTGGGCCGCAAATCCGTGAGAGTGTCAGACAAGTTTGCTGCAATTTTTTTTGAAATGTATTAGCTGAAAACTCCAAGGAACTTGATAAGAACTTGTTGAAGTGTTATCAGATCATGGGGTGTAATATGACCTTGGAAATTCACATTTTAATCCAAGTCAGTTAACCTAAAATCTGAGTAGGTACTCATACTTGAGAACGATCGCAGAATAAGTCGATCGAATGGTCGTAGTTATATTCTATTATTTGTTGTTTCTGTTGAGTAATTAGTTATACTTAATCATTTGTCATTTAAACAAAATTTTAACCTTCAATAAATTAAATTACAAAAATTCAGGATTTAACAGATACATATCCTGTAATGTTGTAAGTTTGATTTAGATTAAGAGCTACATTGCTCTAACAGACGAATAGTCAAACATTGTTGCGAAACCAATAAGATTCCCTTTTAACCGATTTCAAAAAAGGAGGAGGTTCTCTATTCGACTGAATTTTTTTTTTTTTTTTTTGTTCCTATGTTACCTCATATCTCCGCCATTGTGAACCGATTTTGAAATTTTTTTATGCATTGGGTCCAGTCTACCTTCCGATTGGTCCCATTTTTTTATAGGTATTAGACCTTTTTTGTTAGGTTTGTTCAGGACTAACTTCTTGTTTATAGAACCGATTTCGATGATTCTTTTTTATTGGAAAGGGGTATCTTAGGGATGGTGCTATATTAATTTGGTCAAGTTCTGATGATATGATCACTATTAATAACATCACTAAAAAGAGAAAATAAAAATAATTTTTAAGAAAAAATAAAACCGACTTCAAAAATTAAATGCAACAAATAAAATACACTGAAATGTATAAAATAATTATTATCTTATTTAGTTACAACTAAACTAAGAAATATTAACATGAAATTACTTTTTTAAGTCGGTGCCAAACAGATACCTTTTATGAATCGGACTCGACGGATCTTACTTAGTACGTTTGGTTGGTACGCTCGCTTATAGGTATAGTTTGTTTGGCACTGACTTCAAAAAGTAATTTCATGTTAATAGTTTGTAGTTTAGTTGTAACTAAATAAGATAATAATTATTTTATACCTTTTAGTGTATTTTATTTGTTGCATTTAATTTTTTGAAGTCGGTTTTATTTTTTTCTTAAAAATTATTTTATTACTTTTGTATAGAACCATAAGAATCGAAAAATTCTATTTGTTGAATAAAAAATGCCGATAAATGTGAAAACATTAATAAGATTTGATATTATTATAATGATTAATAATCCCTCCTAAAGCCTCATTCGTACGATTCATGTGTTCACATCAGATTAGAAAGGTTGTACCTTTTTGGTGTAACACCTTCTTCCATCAATATCATAATAATAATTCGCCTTTTGTAAATTATTCGTAGGATTGCATTTAATGCTTTGTGGGTTGCATCGCCAGGCGATTTTTTTAATCTTTAGTTATTAATATTATCAATATCTTTTAAGGAGTTAGGTGTTGGTTCTAGGTGAAACATTTTAATATAAAAATAAAACTTGAGCAAGATGCGAGGTAGGCCTCACCCCCGAAATATATCGAATTCAAAACTCAATTTTGTTTTACTGCTTTTTTGTAAAACCTACCTCGCATCTAGCTCAAGTTTTATTATTATATTAATATTATTAATTCAAATAATTTTAATTATGACATCTTATGATTGAAATAATATTTTTCAATTTATTTATTTATTTTATTGTGTTCTGTTCCTTAATGTAAATAGAAATGTTGGCTCTTGCGAATTAGGAACAAAAAAAAGTTTCTAAATATTGTACATATAAAACGTTTAATCAGTGACATTCGGCTTCTATAGTGGAGTCTTCCTCAAGCTATAAACTCAATTATAAGGATCGCAATCAAACTATTATACAAGCCTTGCATTCATACATTCACTTATCAATTTCCAAATCATCCCAATCAATTACAATTATAGACTGTTTGTGATTGATTGGGATGATTTATAACTTGATAAGAGAATCTATGAATTCAAGACGTATATTATAGTCTAACTACGATCACTATAGTCTAGTTTAAAGCATATGAAAGCCTTAATTGGAGGCGAAATGTCGCTGAATAAACATTATATTACATTATATGTAATTAGAAAAAAAACAAAAAAAAAACATTTCAAATATGTTAATGTTTTGACATCTACTAGGTAGGAATTATGAAGGATGGTAGTACATTTTTAAGTAATTAGACCAGGAAATTAATAAAAAAATGACTACGTTAAATTATCCGAGTATACTAATGAATCACACGTAAAATATCCTAAATATATACATATATTATATATTATAATATATAGTACCTGGAGGCAAGAAAAGCTTTATTTTAATATTATTTTTAATTTAAAATTCTGTTAAAAAGGTCAATTTTTATTTGAGAGCCGTTTTCAAATTAAAAAAAATACAAAAATATATAATATTCGCCCACTGTACCCCCCCCTCCCCACCTCTCACCCTGCTCGACCTCACCCCCGAAATCTCGCCCTAGCTCCCGGATCATCCACCACTGCACCCCACCTCCTGCACCTGTTTTGATTCAACCATAAGATTCATTTTTATTCATCCAATTGTTAAAAATAAAACCTATCAAAATGTGTGTTTTTCAGAAAATTGAGACCTGCTTATGCGAAATATATTTTTAAATAAATTCTTGATTATTTTTTATTCTATTAAATAAATAAAGTTCTTTATAAAAACAATTATAAAACGTTTATTAATATTTCTAACGTTTAGGGAGAACAAAATATGTTAAAATCCACAATCACAATACTTCTTCATGGCCTTTGAGAATAAAGGATTAACCCAACCCATTGTCTGTCTGGGTGCAAAAGTAAACAAAAGAGAAACCTTTTTTAAACTCCAAGATTGGGATTTGTCTACCTGAGAATAATTAATTTGATTACGAAAAAACCCATCAAAAACAATTTTGTCGAAGATGAGACCGTGACAGATCGAATTGCCAACCCAAAAACCCCTAACCCGTGAATTTCAATCAAAATCGGTAGAGTCGTTTTCAAAAATAGAACCAAGATACAAATATATATTATAAATAAATATACAATTTTTGCTCGTTTAATAAGAGTAGATATCAGTGGCTTGCGGTCCATGGAAGCTGTGGATGCGGCGCATCCCTAAAATTTCAAAAATTTAGAGTATTTTCATAAATATATAAGGTCGATTTCAAAATTTCAGGAGGATCTGTAAATTTTCAAATTATTATCCGTTATTTCAAATATTTCTATTGAAAACATTTTTTGATTTGAAAAGTATGTATATTGTTGCATTGTTTCAAGGGGCAATTAAAATGAATGATGTTTCGATAAGAGTGCTGATAGAAGGTTTGTAGTCCCTGACTGGTAGATATATCTTCCAGTTCAAGCATATCATAGACAAATTCAGACGAGTTTTAATCGAATAAAAATTGTTCTCGCTGAGGAACTATTAAAATAGAAATAATACAAAAAAAGGAATAGGTAAAGATGATTCGAGAATCTTTGGACTAATCCATTTCTTACAATTCTCAATATGTAAGATCGGAAATAACTAAGAGTGCTTTAAACAAGCCATAGCTTGCTTATAGCAATAGTATTAGGAGAAATTGAAGATTTTCTTATGGGACGTCTGTCATTGTGGAAGGTGGTCGATTTTCATATGAGAGACTGTGGAGTTGAAGTCAAAAGATTTAATTTCTGACTCCTACCCTTACTCACACAAAGCAGTATCCGTTTGGGCGAAGGTCTCAAAATATATTTTTAAAAATCTAATGTGAAATTTGAAAAATAACGGAAATGATGCCGTTTTCGATGAAATTTGCAAAAAAAAGCGAAGATTACAAACTTCCTCAAAAATGTAGGGTAATTTTTTGGACAGGATCCACTGGTTGAAAAGTCACCAACCGCCACTATATATTTTGCCATGAGATCCATTCATAAAAACAAAGAAAAGTTTCTCATTGTGTATTTAGTATAGTTAAAAGAATCTATTAAAAACTATAGAAAATCTTTTATTCATTTTTTATACGATATCTATACCTACCACATGTATGTATTATGAAAAACGTGTATCAGTTTTAGTAAATAAATCTAATTAAATAAAACCCTTCCATTAGGGAAATTATGCAATCAAGGCTGCAAAAACCATTAGTATTAAATGAATCCCAATCAGAGCTTTTTTTCCATATATTTTCTGCCAGAATAATGAAATGAAAGAGTGTTTTAAATTAATCAATTTTAACATGTGCAATCAAATCTGCTGATTCTTTTGTTTATTTATATATTCATATAATAATTTGAAATGATTACAGCTAGATTTTTAAAACTCTCGCTTTGATATTTAAAAGCTCAAACAAAAATTTTCCCTTTTTCTATACACTTTGATTA
>JALMQS010000030.1:4049029-4174208 GCA_024734495.1 Forficula auricularia | reverse complement strand
GACAAATTCAGACGAGTTTTAATCGAATAAAAATTGTTCTCGCTGAGGAACTATTAAAATAGAAATAATACAAAAAAAGGAATAGGTAAAGATGATTCGAGAATCTTTGGACTAATCCATTTCTTACAATTCTCAATATGTAAGATCGGAAATAACTAAGAGTGATTTAAAGAAGTCATAGCTTGCTTATAGCAATAGTATTAGGAGAAATTGAAGATTTTCTTATGGGACGTCTGTCATTGTGGAAGGTGGTCGATTTTCATATGAGAGACTGTGGAGTTAAAGTCAAAAGATTTAATTTCTGACTCCTACCCTTAGTCGCACAAAGCAGTATCCGTTTGGGCGAAGGTCTCAAAATATATTTTTTTAAAATCTAATGTGAAATTTGAAAAATAACGGAAATGATGCCGTTTTCGATGAAATTTTCAAAAAAAAAGCGAAGACTACAAACTTCCTCAAAAATGTAGGGTAATTTTTGGACAGGATCCACTGGTTGAAAAGTCACCAACCGCCACTATATATTTTGCCATGAGATCCATTCATAAAAACAAAGAAAGTTTCTCATTGTGTATTTAGTATAGTTAAAAGAATCTATTAAAAACTATAGAAAATCTTTTATTCATTTTTTATACGATATCTATACCTACCACATGTATGTATTATGAAAAACGTGTATCAGTTTTAGTAAATAAATCTAATTAAATAAAACCCTTCCATTAGGGAAATTATGCAATCAAGGCTGCAAAACCATTAGTATTAAATGAATCCCAATCAGAGCTTTTTTTCCATATATTTTCTGCCAGAATAATGAAATGAAAGAGTGTTTTAAATTAATCAATTTTAACATGTGCAATCAAATCTGCTGATTCTTTTGTTTATTTATATATTCATATAATAATTTGAAATGATTACAGCTAGATTTTTAAAACTCTCGCTTTGATATTTAAAAGCTCAAACAAAAATTTTCTCTTTTTTCTATACACTTTGATTATATTTAAGCCCTTTACGGGATAAAATATAACGAGCTATAAAAAAAAGTTCTATATTAGCTATTTAAAATAAATTGAAGCATAAAATTTACAAAGAACAGGTAGTTAGATTGTCAGTAATATTTTGGGAGCTTGTAGAATTTTTAACGACATTTTTCTTAGAGAATCAACATGGACATAATTAAATTTAGGTTTTGGTTTAAAAACTAAGATGGGGTTTAGTGTCACTACAATGTCTATCTGTCTGTTTGTCCGATATTTATTTATTTTCCTCAAAATTATGAATTCTACTATATTTTAATCGGATGATTCAAAATTAAAAAAATATGTATTTTTTTAAGATTTTTTTAAAGAGAATTTCGAGTAATTTAAATAAATAATTAAATTTAAATTTGTTTCGCTTTAAAATTACTTTGTGAGAGAGCCCCAAGTAGGCCACTTTAGGTGATTTTTGAACCAATTTCATTCAAATTTAATTAAAATTCTCAAATTCTTAAAATTAGTTCATTCTCTCCTTATGTAATAAGAACGGATATGTTATCTCAAGTATTTTGGAATATTTTCGGGTTTAAGGAAGAATTGAATTCACGGAGTGATGAGTCATTCAGCTAGTAATTTATATATATACATTATACATTTATATTAGGGTTGGAACTTTGGGTATGCGAGTCTGGTTGACTCTTGGCTGACTTATAGCTTATATTATTACACTAAATTATAGCTTAAGCCCCAAAGAAAAATACTTGCTAAAAATTAAAATCTAAATAAGCAATTCTAGTTTTACTAGACATGTATTGTCTGCATAAAGGGTTTTTCTCAATTTTCCATTTTTCCTATTCTAAAGACTTAAGAAAAAATGTGTGAAAAAATTTATAAAAAGGACAATCGACGGTAAGACTTTATCGAGCATTTGAAATTGTAAAACATTTTTTTTTTTGTAAAGTAATTTTTAGTCAATAAAGTTATTTTTCAAATTTAAATGGACATGATTAATGAAGATAAATTCAAAATTGAAAACATACTGAACAAAAACGATTGAAAATTGATTGAGTGTATATAAATCATCATCATTGAGTATACAGTCCTAAGACTGGTTTGATGCAAAATCCGTCTCCACTCGACTCTGTCCCCCGCCAGCTGTTTGACCTCTCTAAATGTCTCGCATCCCATATCCCCAATTATTTGGTTTAAATATTCTAATCTGGGCCTTCCCCTTCCCCTTATCTTCCCCCCACCCCCTCCAAGATATCCCTAAGCAGTCCCCCATGTCTCAGTGTGTGCCCCATCATCAGACCTCTTCTCTTCTTCAGACTCTTCCACAAGGTTCTTCTTTCTCCGATTCTTCCAAGAACTTCTTCACTTGTAATTTTATCCATCCATTTGATATTCATCATTCTTCTGTAGCACCACATTTCGAAAGCCTCTAATCTCTTTCTCTCCTCTTCTCTAATTGTCCAAGTTTCACACCCGTACATGGCTATGCTCCATACATATGTCTTCAATAGCATCTTCCTGTTTTCTAAGCTGATTGAGGAGGAGCATAGTAGTTTTTGTTTTGAATTAAACCCCATTTTTGCTTGGGCAATTCTTGATTTGATTTCGTTTTCGCTCCTCCCATCCCTTGTTATTTTACTTCCTAGGTAGCGGAATTCCTTAACTCCTTCTAGGGTTTCTTGGTTAATTTTGATGCATTCCTGTCTCGTTTGTTCTTTTTTTGTACATACTAGGACCTTGGTTTTATTCTTGTTTATTTTCATTTTGATTTCTTCGATTAGGATTTGGTTAATTCCATTCAGTGCGTCCTCTAATTCTTTTTTGTTGCTTCCTAGAAGGGAAATGTCATCGGCAAATCTTAACATAGCAATCTTTTGACCTTGGATTTCGATACCTGTATCAGTTTTGTCTTTGAATTCTTTAATATATATATATATATATATATATAAATAAACAGTATATAAATAAATAAACATAATTACCTATACTAAATTTTAAGAGGGATTGCAAAATTTGAACAGATTTAATGTTTTTTGAATCTATTTTATATGGAGAATACTTTCACCTATTAAAGAGAGCTAACTTTTGAGTCAGAAAATAATGATATATGATGTAAATGTAAAGAATTCTAAAATGTTTTGCTATGCATTTTTGGTGGCTGATTATTTAGTATGCTGATTATAAAGAGTTCCTTGGGTATAAGAAATGAAGAGAAGAAAAAAAAAGAACGTGACATATAAAGAAAAGAAACAATGCCACAATCAGCTCGGAATCCCTGTGGCTGAGAATCCTTTTTCGTCGTTGAATGACGTCTATCCGCACTATAAACGCGTCTGACAGGTTTGCGTGCATGGAGATTGTTATGACAGTCAATATGATGTCAGCAATCGATAAGATGGCCACTTGCTAGAAATGTTGAAGCTTGCTCATGTCGAACTCAGAATTCTTTAGCAGTTTCCAGTGATATATGGTATTCTCACACTGTAATTTGTGTTTGTAATGGATAACTAATGTTATAATTTGTGGTTAAATTATGTATATTTGTACATATAAGAAGCATTGTACAAAAATCAAGACGCACTGTTTTTTTACATATACATGCTTCAGCATATCACCTACATAAACAATGAGAAAAAAATTATTTTTATCCGTGATTTAATACATATAATTTGCAATATGTCTTCTACAAGCGCGTCAGTCAGTTTCCAACTATGAAAAGTATTCAAACATCACCAGAAGAAGCTGAAGTGAATATAAATAGATTATCCGCTCTGTTTAAATATTAATTGATAAACAATAAAATGTTAAATTTAATAAAATAACGAAAAATTCTATGATGCGATAAATTTTGCAAAAAGAAGCGAAGAATAAAATAAAATTAAAAAAAAAAATGAAGGTCTATTTTTAGGACAGCATCCCCTGGCTGAAAAGTCACCGCCCGCCACATATATACCATATAAATATACAAAAAAGCTGTCAAATATATGGTATAAAAGGATTTATCAGGTTAGATTTTTTTAAGTCAATTCAATGAATTCTTTTTACTAAAGAAATTAATGTTTCTTCCCATTTTTTTTTTGTTTTTTTCAACAGTGTAATGTCGACTAATTTTCTCTCTCCTTTTTCTACTTTATTAACGTTTTTATTCCTTCTATTTAATTTCCAAAAATCTTGTACTTCCCCTTGTTTTATTAGTGAACTAATTCGGCAAAACCCAATCCAATTACTCCCTACTAATTAGTAATAAAGTTCAACTATATATCAAAGACAAAAAAGTAAAAAAAAGAAAACGAACAATGGTCCCTATTTTTTTACCACAGATATCACTTTTAGTGATTTTGAGGAGGATCAAATGGAAAAAGAGAGAGATTTTTTTTCTTTCTCTCTCTCACCTCTCTAAATAAACGTATTTCTATCACGTTTGCAATCTTTTTTTTTTTGATCAAATTTAATGATAAAAATATAACCTTTTATAGTAATTTAATCTAAAGAAAGATATTCAATTACTCCTTTTTACAAGTCGATTTTTCAAATTTAATTATCACAAATAATAAATAGTGAAATTCGATCGATAATTTGGGGGATGATATTTCTAAAACAAGAAAAAATTGAGTGAGGAATATTGGTTTCCAATTATTATCAGTTGAATTATGTTTTTTCATTTTCGGAATATTAAAATTGTTTGACTCGTTTTGTAATTAATATGTTGCCAAAAACAGTGTGAAAAAATAAGCCATGCTCTCTTCTGCCATTTTGTAAATTTATTTAATTCAAAAATATATAATTATTATTTTCAAAAAATTCTTAAAAAAATTACAATACTTTACCCATGCTTTGCATTGGATAAAGTAAAAAAATAAATAAACATGAAATATATTAATATCTTTTCTATTTTTACTAGTAATCGTTCATTTACTTTCTTAATTTTCACTATTTCAAATTTTCTCAAAAATAAATTTAAAGAAATTCTCAATCATATAAATATAGTTATAAAAAAAATTCTTGTGTTGGTCACACTATATATTTTTAAATTAAAATGACAATTTTACTTATACATCATTACTCCAATTTATTACCTATGTGTATAATTTATAAAAAATTTCTATATTGAAATAAAACCATTTTGTACAAAATTCTAATTTAGTTGTCTAGTAGAAACTTTCCCATTAAATTCTTAACTAATCTCATTTAATTAAAATAAATTTGTTAGAGTTCTATTTGAAGAGTCTATTGAAATAAACTCGATCGAAACCTTCTATAGGTTCGAAACAACTAAGTTAATGTTGTAAATTGTTCTCTGGCAAAACCGACATGACTTCAATGGAGAAATCTTTATTCATAAACTTGTAAGTGTCTTCAGAACTAATAATGAGAAGGCGAATAATAATTGGCAAACAGCTCTACTATATAAACAGGCAACTACATAATGCATAACTACAATCTACAAGAGAAGAGGGTTAGTGTTGTTTCAATATAATAAAATAATTATTTGGGAGAATGAAGGATTTCTATTCAACAAATCAAAACTCCTAGCGTATCGTAACAAGCAAATAAACATCATTTACCCTGGTAATTTGAAATACGATCTCAAGGCTTGTATTTCTATAAGCACCTTAGAAGTAAGAGGAATGATTAAAATTTCGATATTATATAATATCTGTTTTTCATGATAGGATTACCTGTCTTATTATTATTATGAAGAAGAAGAAATAGGCTGTTAATGAATATTTATAATCTTAATTAAATAAGTTGCATTTTCAAGCCTAAGAATGTCGATTCAATATCTAACTGAGACCGAGCCAATAACACGCGTGAACGCCAATTTACTGATCTTGCTCATTGAAAATCGGAATTAAAGTTCCACGTCTTGTTTATTCCCAATTACCTTTTCGAGAGATGAAAAATAAGTTATTTATTAGAATAAAGAGTTATCCTCTGTTTGATTTAAATAAATATACGATACATAAATAAAATGGAAGAAAAGTGAAAACTTTTTTAAGAGTTGGTAAGCGCTATCAAAATTTCTTGAATTTAAAAATTTGTCAGTGGAAGGTTTAAGCTAAAAATTTAAAACCTAGTACTAGGTAAAACTTAATGAATTTAGCTATTGTGCCGGATTTCAGATCTTTCTAGTCAATTGTGTTGTTTTTATTAGGGTTTTGTTCAAAAGTAAATAGAGACCTTATTAATGTTTATCTGTTCGTTCGCTAGAGCAGATAGAAATTTGAAATTTACCAGTTATTTGTGTTCATAATATCCAAAAGCAAAATCGGATGACTCTTTCGGGATTTTTTGTGAGGTCAAAAATAAAAAATTATCATGGAGTGTGAGATATCTTTCTAAAGAATTTCATAAGTAAAATTAAGCTAAATTTGCATCACCCGCATCACCCGCAATAAATAACAATTAAAAGAGGAATAGTAGAGAATTGGACAATAAATTAAAAAAAGGGTTTTTATTAAATGGGCCAGACATTTCGACTTCCTCCGTGGCCCATTCTATCAATCTTTGTCAAAAATGGGCCACTGAGGAAAGCGAAATAAATCGACAAAACGTCTTGTCCATTTAACAAAAACTCTGTTTTTAATTTATTGTCCAATTCCCTACTATTCCTCTTTTAAGCTAAATTATTTTAAATTTAATTCATTTTAAAATGACTGTATAAAAGACCTTTAAAGTGAGTCCTACTCATTTCAAATTCTTCGATTTTAGTAAAAAATTAAATTACTGAAATTTAACTAGAATACTATATAAAGGAAGAGATTTTTTTTAATTTATTTAATGAATTTAACAACGTCAACTATTTCACCCTCATTTAAAATTGTTCAAAAGGCTTCCTCTTTTAATAAATTCTTTGATTTTAATAGTAAAATTATAATTATACCGACTTTTTATCGAAGCTAATATGAGATTTATCTTCAATGTATAAATAATGGGTGAAGTAAAAAGTTCTGAGCCTTTTCCGTTAGATGGCTTTAATGACGATGTATACGTCGCATCTGGTCATTCTTTTTTGCGATTTAAAGGTGACATAACGCTTTAAAAAAAGTTATTTGACAGTTTTGTGTTTGGTGAAGCCAGTTGTGTGTTAGAGCGTTCCAAAATGAGGTAAAAAAAGAGAAAATTCGATAGATTCTTCAATACCACTACAACCAAGGAGAAAAAGCGGAGCAGGCGGCCAAAAGAATGTGTGCTGTTTATGGACCCAATACAGTATCGAATGCAACAGCAAAGTGGTGGTTCCAACGATTCCGTTCTGGTAATATGGACGTCGAAGATGAGATACTCTCTGGTAGGCCAATCCTCGAAAATGTCAATAAAATCATGGAAATTGTCGAGTCGGACCGGCATGCGAGCACTTATTCCATTGCCTAAGAACTGAAGATTAGCCAGAAAACAATTTGGAACTATTTGCATAAGGCTGGTCTCAAGAAGAAGCTCGATGTATGGATGCCACAGGAATTGACGCAAAAGAAACTTTTGGACCGAATTGATGCCTGCGATTTTTTGCTGAATCGATGGCGATGGCGATGAAAAATGTGTCACATACGAGAACAACAGGCAAAAAAGATCGCGGTCCAAGAGCGGTGAGCTGGCCCAAACAATCGCCAAGCCCGGATTAACGCCCAAGATGGTTTTACTGTGTGTTTGGTGGGATTGGAAGGGAATCACCCACTATGAAGTGCTCCCATCGGGCCAATCACTCAATTCGGACCGATACTGTCAACAACTGATCAAATTGAAGCAGGCGATGGACGAGAAGCAGCCAGAATTGGCCAATAGGAATGGTGTTGTGTTCCATCAAGTGGACGCCTGGCCGCACACATCGTTAACGACGCGCCAGAAGCTCCGAGAGATTAGGTGGGAGGTTATATCGCACCCACCGTATAGCCCAGACCTGGCATAAAGCGATTATCACCTTTTCAAGCATTTGCAAAATTTTCTTGATGGTACAAAACTGGCCTCAAGAGAGGATTGTGAAAATGAGCTGGTCAAGTTTTTCATCACTAGGGACGAGGACTTCTTCAACCCCGGAATTATGAGATTGCCTTCAAAAAGTACAAAAGTTATCGAACAAAACGGCGTATATTTGATCTAAATCGTAAAATCCTAACTTGGTTAATTTTGTCGTCTAAATAAAGAGAAAAAAGGCTCAGAACTTTTTACTTCGCCTATTAAAATGTACCTATGTATAAATTTCAATCTGATTTTGTAACAATAAACCGATAAATATAAAAATTATTTTATACTTATATAATTTCATCCTTTGTTAAACTCACTTTTGATTTAAGCAAACAAATGAAATATCAAAGCAAATTAAAATCATACTACGAAATTTTGATACAATCTTTTGATTGTGTTTTGTTATTATTGTAAATGTAATTTTACGGGAAATTTAAAATAAATCTCTAAATGTTTTTTTGTAAGTGTAGAGATAGTGTGCAATTATATTTAAAAAAGATTAGTATCTACTCTTTAGATCTAATCGGAATGTGAAAGGTCCCAAAGGGGCTGGCCTTATTCAACACCTGGCTGGCCTAATCATTTAGCCAGCAATTTTCCAAAGTTGAGCCCATTAAAACCGATATCGATAAAAAAAAACCGTATGCGAGAGTAGTCAGGTTTAAAAGGGATTTGGAATTTTACAAAATTCGATTGGAATTGGCGGCTTCATTAACAATGTATAAGGGATTTGAAAGGGAAACCGATTGGCTATGCACTATAAATGAACGTGATTAACTATTAATGAAAATCAATGAGTAACCATTAATGCCGTTATAATGTTAGAGTCATGTCATTCCGAAAAAAACTATTTGTCAGGGAATATTATCATCATTAATGGAAGGATTAAAGCAATCCATACATAATTAATTTATTCAAATTCGATCTCTGTATTTCATCAGACTATTCCAATAATATGCATAGAACCGTTGAGATGTTGCAATTATGATGCAGTAATATTGCTACAGCTTCCAGTATCACTTTGTGTTGCATTTAGGTAAATAGAATAAGTGAAGTATTAAATGATCTTTCCGGAATCACAATTTTCGAAATTTTCTAATTCAAATGGATTTTCTCTTTAACTTAGGATTTTTTATTTCTAATTCGTTCATAATGAATCCGAGATCCATTCATTGGTCTGTCTCTGGTCACGATAATTCGAAAAAGGTAATCATAGAGATAGTAAACTCAAAATTTATTGAAGGAGACAATAAAAGAGAGAAATAATTTGTCGCTGGCCATCACTCTCCATTCATACATTAATTCGTGTGAATCAATTGTAATAGACTGATGAAGAGGCCAAAGCCCTCGAAACTATAGTCTCGTTATAGATAAAATTTATAATTCCAGCAGAAGACACACTCTTTTATTGTCTCTTTCTTTATATAAAAATTCTGCTACCCTCGACAAAAAAACTTTCCATTTAAATCAAAATTTATTAGGTATTATATGTTTAAGATGGTTTTTACTTAAATCTGCCAAGTAAAAAAGTCCCTTTACTTCTTCTGTAGTCAGGATTTTCGCTTTTTCTGAAGAACGTCTTAAGGTCGGTACTCATATGAGCGTTTGAGCCGAATGAGAATGTGTTCTAGAACAACAATTAGATACCGATCTGAAAGAAAAATTGATTATTTTCTCTTTATTATTAGAATTTGATATTAATTATCTAGCCAATTGAATTATAATATTTTATCCGAGGTCCGAGTCAATTTTTTTTCTTCAAATGTGTCCCGTGTAAGCCAAAAGGTTAGACACCCCTGATCTAGTTATAGTCAGCTTTTTTATCAGGGCAAATTTTATATTAGATTTTCCAAGTAGATAAATATCTCAAGCGGGTCGGACAGACCTGTTTGTAGATGACAAACCTCAAATAGTAAATTTAAACAGAACTTCGTTCAAATATTTTCTCTTCAATTTTTCCAATTTTCTTTTTTTTTATTATTCTTTAAAATAAAAGTAGCTTTTAGAGACTAACTCTCGAACTCTGTTGTTCTTTCTCACTTTATTTGATTGACAACTGATTTCCATCCAATTTTCAATCTATTAGTTTTTATTTAGAAAGGAAACACTTCGGTTTTCATTTGTCCCTGGCCATCACTTGAATTATATATTGTTTCTCTTTTTTTACCCCCTCATTTTTACCTATCAACTCTTTTTTTGCACTCTTTATTTTTTTCACTTCACTCTATTTACTTACATAATAAAAATATTTATTTAAGCTAATGGAAAAAAGTTTGGATTTAATTTATTCATTTATTTATTTGTTTATTAAGTTTTTGGTTTTGTTATTTTTTATTTAATTTTTTTTCTTATTACTGATATTAAATTTTTAGCTAAAGTGAATTTAATTTAGGCTAGCATTCCTACAGGGTCGTTTAATTAATTAACTCTAAAGAGTTTTTTCCTATATTTTATTTTAAAAAATTCTTTATATTTATCAGCTTTTTCTAATGAAAAAAAAATCTCTAGTTTTTGTCTTTCCGAATTTCATAATAAATTGTGTTTTATTAAACTAAATTAGAGGAAAATCTTTTTTCAGCGAATTTTGTAGATCGTCGTATGCGTGAGCTTTTGCAATAGTGAAATCTATCGTACTAATAAATTTATAAATTTAACTATAATAAAATATTCAAAATTTATTTAACTTGTCATAATTTCACTTCCTTAATTTTAGTATTTAATAAGATTTTAATGAATTATTAGTGGATTTTAAAATAAATAAACCAATAATTGATTAATTTAAAGTGAAATTAAAAAACGAGTTTTTTTGGCTTTTTCGGCTTTAACAATTAGCCATTTTACGATACTTTTATATTAATTTTTTTTTCTTTATAAATGAGTCTTGAAACTCAATAAAATCACTCAGAAGAAGATATGTTATGTATTATAAAAAAAAAAAAAAAATGTTGACACTAGAACGAACTTTCCAAGACTTTTCGTTCTTGAGTTACCGTGAGTATCGCGATCCAGAAACACAATCAGAAAAAAAATCATTTTCACCATATTTCAGACAGAAAAAATTCGAGTGAATTGAATAACTCGGAAAATTTCATTGAATTAAAATTGAAGGAAATTTTAATTTATTACTTGAAATAATAAAATTTCTTTTTCTACGTAAAATGTTTTGGGGTCAGTTTAATCGTCAAACTATCTAATTTTGCAAATTTGAATCTAATCCCTTTTTAAGTTCACAGATTTTTACTTAATAATTCAAAAACTTTAGTTAACATTGTTTTTTTTCTTTTCTCCAGGATTATGGGTAACTAGGAAACTAGTAAAATTATTATTTTTTTTTTTTTTAATTTTGAAAATTACTTAGGTGAAAATTTCTTTTCAAAAATTTTGTTCAAGAAAGAAAAAATCAAAGTAGAAATTGTTTAAGGGAGTTGACACTGTACACTCACTACCAAAATTTGAGACAGAACGGACTTTACTTTTCCCCGCCTCAAAGCGAAAACTTTTTCGAGTGGCTGTCCTCGTTGAGCTAGACAAGACACGCACACATATGCAAAAGCCGTGTCTGTGTATAAGCACTCACGTAAAAGAAACACTTGGCAACTGTATAGCGCGTGCATAATGGATATATTTGAATATAAATACGGTAGCACATTTATTCCTAGTTATTTATTTTATATTATTCGAGTCAAAAATTGTATCCTCTACAACTTTGCTTTTATTGGAATTTGCCGTAGAGTAAAGAGTTTGGGTTTAGGAGTTATTTGATTGTATATTATATGCAAACATAGCCTCCTCAATAAATTCAGATTTAAGCATGCTTAAAAAATGGGGATCTCACAATTTGGTAAACTTTAATGATAGCAAAACACCATGCTGCCTTATTTCTAGGCGCGCAGATAGGATCCTTCCGGACATTTCCTTTGATTCGAGCTCATTGGAATTCCGTAATAAAATATCAATGTTAGGTGTCACCTTAGGTTCTGACCTCTCTTGGAATGACCATATTATCTCAGTAGCAAAAGCTGCAGCATGTAAGCTTGGCTTTCTTTTCCGAACCAAACGATTATTCACCCCCACTCAACTCCTTATATTATACAAGGCTCAAATTCGCCCCCGTCTTGAATATTACTCGTATTTGTGGAGAGGAGCCTCCAAGTATTCTCTTAATACCTTAGATGCAATTCAGAGGCGAGCTATCAGACTGATAGGCGATCCTACATTAACTGACACTCTCGACTCCCTAGCCCATCGTAGATCTGTCTCCGCCTTTTCCCTTTTTTATAGATATTACCATGGCTTTTGTTCTGACGAAATAAAATCGATAATCCCACCAAAGGCTTCATTTGCGCGAAATACACGATTTTCTAAAATTCAACACCCCTACGCGCTTAAACTAGATACTAATCGAACAAACGCATTCGCCAATTCATTTATCCCTATGACATCTAGAGACTGGAACTCTCTTCCCCCGACCGTCTTTCCAGCTACTTATAAACTTCAATCTTTCAAGACCAGCATCCACAGATACCTTCGACTGCTACCCAATCCCTAAACCTCCCCTTATCTTCACGTTACAAGGGTACACCACGGACTTCAGAGGTTGTACCTTCTTGGTGCAACTTCTTCTTGTATCAATATCATTATAAAAAAAAAATATATTTTGGAGTGGGAAGGAATGCTCTTTTAACAGTATGCGATGTTGCCACGTTTCAACAGTGAATTTGAGTTTTCGGAAAAAATCATTTTTCTTGAATTTATTAATTTTTATCGAAGAATCTAGCGGCCGAATCCCTTTGAATTTTTGTACACAGTTTCGTCAATACTTAAAGAAAGAGTACCTAAAATTTCAACGGATTTTTATTGTCATTAAATATAATCTTTTTTATAATTCGATCACAATAAGTCGAAATATAGTAATGTCCCATAAGGATATGTGTTAATTTAAAGATTGATTAAATCCGGAAGAAAGCGCTCAGATTTCATGAAATTTTTCAAGGATTTTTTTTTTCATAAATATTTATCAAATGCCAAAGTTTAAAAAAAATCTGATTGTAATCTTTTAAGGGGACAACTCCCTTAACGAATGTTTTCCTTGAAATGATTCCTGCAAACGGAGTCTTAAGCTCTTAAGCAGTGTAAATCAAGAGAATTGCTAGAGGGTTCTCAAAAAACCATGGACCAAAAAGTGCTTTATCTTTTTTTTTACCTTTATAAAAAGAAAAACGTACAAGAGTTGATTCAGTTTTTAACACCCTTCTCGCTTCTATTTAGTTGTCTCTCTCACCTCTCTTTTCCATTTCAAAAAAAAAAAATATATTTATATAAACAGACATAAAAACAGCTTTCTAAAGCCCGTTTTATTTTTCCCCTCCACGGGGTTTAACAGCTAATAGTATAAAAATAAAAAAATAACATTCTAGGGTTATAAAAACGTAGGTTTATTTTCTATGCTCGAAAAGTCAACATCATTATTTTACTAATCTCAAAGGCGAAAATTAATGAATGTTTTTGACTTTACTATACCTGAAATTAAATACCTAGTTGTGGTAAATCTGATGAATAAATTGCAAATTCATCCCTAGGGTTACTTTGATCTACTATTCCATTATAGCATGATTTATATTATCCAGTCAAATTCGCCAGATGAACGGCCCTCTCTGATAAAATGTAATTAAGTGGACCTTGTGGCAACATAAGTGAGAAAATTTCCTCAGCCTCGGGACAAACACAAAATTAATTATCCCGGTCGACGACGTACAATTTAGTCGGGGATAATAATAATTATATTTACGAACTAATCATCGTTGCTAATCAAAATGAATTAGACTGGAAGTAATTCGAAGAGACATTAATAAAAGGACTATTAATGACAATATTAATAATAAATAAAAAACACTCAGGACAGTCAAGTTATTAAATTTTATCGGAATATTGAATATAATATATTAAAAAAAATCGCAGAATAGAATCCTTTGAACGAGGAACTGCGCAGTTTCTTTGATAGGTAAACTCTGCGTAGATGACGCCACCAGGTTTTCAGCCTAGAATGATCTAGTTATAAATTCTATATACCTTGGTGTTACGTTCTAGAACGCTGATATTCCCCCAAAGGCAGTTTCAAAGTTAAACTTTGTTCAACATCAAAACAATTAAAAGCTGACCAGAGTAAATATGGCCAATAGTAAACTGAGTAGAAGAGGTTGTTTATAAACATATAATAAAATTATGGCAGATCTCCAATATCAAATATCGTTTTAAAAGTGAGCCAATAAGTAATCATCATCCTTAGAAATATAACATAGACCACGATTTCTTTAATTAAAAGCAAACTCGTGAAAATAAGATTGTGATTCCACACGCAAGGATAAATCTGAGTGATCTTAATTCCGAAAAAAAATAATCTAAAGAGATAGAATAAACTTTCCCAGTGAAAGTTGTGATTTTTTCCCGATATATGATTGACTCGTATATTAGAAAAGATGATAAAACTCTGGCAATATTCAGGAGTTAAGTGAGATTCATATATATTTTCAGTTCGGTTGAAGAATTAGAGATTGTAGAAGTAGGAATAACAGGAGGCAAGTTCAAAATTTAGAAGTTAGGAGGAGAAATGAAATGATGATAACACTACTAAGGGTGTAGTTTATTAAAAAATGCGTATAGAGTGAAAATTATTATTTCTGACAAAACTTATAATATGTTTGGAGTTGATGGTGTTTCACAGTAAGGAAAAATATAATACTTTGAGTTAACCATTTATTTTTTTCGCTTATTTATAATATGTTGCGGGTAAGAGAGAGGTTTTTGTCTCGAGGGTCTGTCTGAGCTGACTGCCTGGAAAGCATGTTAGCTCTCAGGTTCAACTCCTGAGGGGATGAATCCCATCTGATATCGCAATATAAAAATAATTCTACTAAAATCCTAGATTCTGTCCTAAAAATTAAATTTTTTCTCTCTTATTAAACCATTTAGTTTTTAAAATCTTAATATATTTCGGGTTGTTAACGCATCTTCGGAAGTATATACTACATAGTATATTCGAAATATATTGAGATTTTAAAAGCTAAATGGTTTAACTCAAAGGTATTTTATTTTTCCATACTGTGAAACACTACCAACTTCCAACTCATTATAATTTCTGACAAAGTTTGAAATTTTTATTTTAGATAATATATATTAATTCAATAAAATCATTAGAAGAGGTGAATGTAATAATATAATTTACATATTATATTGTAAATGAAATTCATCTCCTTCATTATACTCGTAGGCATTTCTACTGTTTTTCTACATGTATGTATGTATGTATGTATGTATGTATGTATGTATGTATGTATGTATGTATGTATGTATGTATGTATGTACGCATCACATCACAGTGGAAGAGGAAGCCCATCTTTTTTTTTTCCTCTTCGGTGGTCAGCTCTTCGGTCTCTGACGGCCTTCCATCTCGGGCTATTTTGATTAGTTCTTACGGGTAAATGAAATTAATATTTTTAAAATATAGGAAAAAAGAAGGTTAATTTTAATCTTGGATCATAGTAGATATATTTGTTTTAAATGTCAGAAGGGCTCACCTCTTCAGGAGTCGAACTCGAGTGCCAAATTTGCTTTCCAACCAATTTTTCTAACATATATTTATATCCTAAAATTTCTTTCAGTCCTCAGCTGTATTTCACAATAAAGTTTTTTATAAGTTGAGTGAAATTTCTTTAAACTGAGCATATTTATGTCAGAAGGGTTTTCGTCTTTATGATTAATCCAACTGCTGGGAAAGCAACTTTGGTACTCGGGTTTTACTCTTGAGATGTGAAACTTTCTGACATATAATACAAATTTATCTACTAGAATCCAAGTTTAAAATTGGCCTTCATATTTCTCTTGATTTTAAAATGAATAATGTGGAAATTTAGCCCCTGAGAGATGTTGAAATTTTGAAAAATTTCATCTATTTTCATAAAAGTCAATAAATACTCACTTTTTTTAAAAAATTAACAATAATAATAATAAACACTAGAACCAAAATATTAGAAACGTTTAATTTCAAATTATATAGCTATAATCATAAAAAAACTATTTTATTCACAAAGAAGAAAGAACTTAATATGTATATTTAGAGATCAATAGAGAGTGTGTTACCAATAGAATCAATTGTCTACCTGTAGCTTTTCATGATTATCGTGTCTAATCAAATATTTAAGATGTTCAATTTTCCGAACTACGATTCTGATCTAAGTTAACAGCCACTGAATAAATAATCTAGAAGTTCATGGAATTCCCAACAAAAGTGTTTTTAGGGTTTTATGACGCCAAAAGTGAGTGTCTATTCCTAAATTTGAAAGTCGCATTATAGTAGAAATTTGAATAATTTTCCTTAGTACAATATGTGGTTTTACCCATAATAAAATAACGCTACTAACCTAACCACAAAAAGTTCATCTCCCAAAACTCTGTTATGAGTTTGAAACAAAAGGGCTATTAAAGCGTATAACTAAGCAAACTCATCTTAGTCATCTCATATACAACTCAAAATTTTATATTCAAGGGTAGAATAGAATGAAGAGGTAGAATAAATCGGAAATAATGACATTTTTAGGCCTGAGCTAAGCGGTAAAGTATAAAACCTGTTGAAACATTTTTTGTAACACTACCATAGTTTATGTCTTAATGAGATAATAACCCATAATGCCTCATTTAAACAAATTATGTGACAGAATGATTTAACCCTTTTCGCTTTCTAAGTATAAACAAATCGAATCGACTGATTTATATTGGTTAAGATATCGGCATATGATATTTTTCACTATAAATAACAGTTTCATTAGTTAGAATGAATTCCATATAACTAAAGACAACTTTTAATTTCATATCTCAATCTTTCACATTACTTCAAATAGGAAAAAAATTCTTCATATTTATTTTTTAGTTTGTAAGGTCTTTTGACCTTGTCTTCTAAGATTTTAGAACATGGTTACTATTAAAATAATCCTTTATATAATTTTTTTAATTGATAGTTCATGTCCTAAGGAAGGAAAACTATTTTTTCGAAAATTAAAATTGGTTTAATCAATTAAATCATGAAATCGAAATTAGTGGAAAAAGTTAAAACTTTCTCAAGATTCAGTCATACTCAAATTTCGCTAATTTGCCATTTTTTGAGCATATCGATTGAAATAGAATTCTGAAACTTAGAAAAAAAGGTTGATATAACTAATAGATACCTACATGGATACCAATTTTCAGCTCATTTACAACCATTCAAGAGCTCCTCATTTCTTCTCGATTTTTTTCTACTATTTTTCATCCTTAAGTTTAGAACTTAGAAACTAAATATCGAACTTTATAAAAACTTTCTTTTTGGGTCTGGGAATCGAGATAAACAAAGTTGATAGACGACACAAATAAATTCTAGAATTTTTTTAATGCTAATGTCTTTTATTCTTCATTTTGTTTGTCTTAAGGAATGAACTGATGATTATACTAGTGAAGTAAAATTTACTTATATTTTATTAAAAAACAATCTTTTAATTTAAACATTTTAGATTATAGTAGAAATTTTTTTTTTTTTTTATTTAATGTCACCGGGAACAAAGCCCATTTAGACAGCACATAAGTAAAGTGTTAGTAGGGTTAGTGAGGGAGCCGAGATTTTAGCCGGTAGAAATTTTTATTTGCCAGCCAGGATCGAACCCCGGGCTCCCACTCCAACATCGTCATAATCGATCGATGCCGAAGCGAGGCCAGTGCGTTAGCTGACTGAGCCAACCCGACTGCCTAGTAGAAATTTTATATGGTAAAATATCATGAAAAACAGACAGACATTGTATAATTAAAATTTGTTATTCTTTATATTACACACATTTCTAAACACAAATATGAAATCGTACAAAATTAACCAATTTTCCGGAAAATCATTTCTTTAGTTACCCAGTTACTGGGTTCGTTAACTAATGGATTACTTCGTAACAAAATAAAATAAATTGCTACTTTAACGAGATCCGAGTAATGAGCAAGAAATACATAAAAAAATGAAAAGAAAAGAAAAATTAGCTCAATAAAAAAAATAGAAAAAAGATTATTAAAGGGAAATTCGATCGTTTCGGAGTTTGTGTTTTATCAGATTTAGCAATTGGTTTTTGTAGGAGGAGGCGAAAGAGGTCAGGAACGAATGCAATTGGCCAATGGTGAGGGAGAGAACGCCAACCCAAAGGGCTAACAAGAAGGAACAAATCCGTTTTCCGATCATTAAGTCAAAGGTTAACAGATGCTAATTGTTGTTTCCGAAAAACGTGTAAACACTCTTTAACATTACAAATCTCTCTAATTGTATTTCACCCTTAACTTGATGAATTAAATTGGATTGGATTGATACGAAGGAGAGGATTCTAAAAACAAACGAATTCTTTGACATTTAAGAACCAACGTAAGACTAATTTTCTACTAAGGAAATCAAATTAGTGTAGTCTTTTCAGGGTAATATCATACACTCTTGAGGAGCCCATCAATTAAGGTCTCGATTTAAATAGATCATCCAAACTCTCTTCAAATTCTAACATACTTTGTAAAAGCGATAAGAGTGGGACTTAATTTCCGTTTTTGAAGCAAAGTTGAAAAAGAGAATCTAGCACAAAGAACATGACATTTTTTTAATAAAAAATATAATTTCTGATAATTATAAGACTTTGTTAGATCTAATAAAACAATGTTTTTTCAAATGGAGATCTGAAGATGGCTTTTCTATTCAAACCGAAATTCTATGAATCAGCGCTAAATAAAGTTAATTCTGAAAAAAATTAAAATTGTATTTAATTTAAATTGGCCGCCTATCTTGCCCGCACAAATAAACTCTTGATCTATTCATTGAAAAATTTATTCTTGTACTACTTCAAAAAATAAAAATATATAATTAAAGTTTCTTGATTGTGTGTTATTTGGTTTCATTTAGTTTAAGGTAGTTGTTAGTAAAAAGTTAATGCTAGAGTATATAGAACAGACAATAAGGATTCATAGTTCATAAGCCCAAAACTTTTTGCTGTTTATGTACCAATTCTAGCCAATCCCGTGCTCGTTTGACAAATTTGGCACCAATGTAAGAGATTGAATATTTTTATATTAAAATGACAGATAAAATACATTTTAAATTTCTATAAAAATCGTTTTGTTATTTTTTAACAAATGTAATCAACGCCTAGGTTACACCTTATGAAAATTATAATTTTGAAAAATCTAGCGCATGCATCTTTCGCTGGTTAAATAAATGCGATGTTGCCAAATTGTTTTTAGTGTAAATTTTTTTTATACATTTTTCATTATTTATTCCTTATTATCTCAGAAACTGTGTTGTAACTATGAATCAAAATTATCTTAAAATATGTATTGGTTATTGTTTAATGTTGGTTTAGTTTTTTATAAAAATGGTAAGAAGGGTTTCTTAATTATAATTAAATATGTATGTAAATTTTCCGATATCCCGTATAGTGCAATGTTAAAGAGCTTGAAAAACTCGACTGTATTGTTCATAAATTTCGTTTTGCCACCAATCGATGCAGAACTATTTAAATAATAATCTGTATAAATTTCAAAAAAATCCTAAGAAAACGCATTTGGTGGAACAACTACCTTAATGAGGCCTTCATCATGAGAGGGGACGTCCATAAATCACGTCATTCATTAAAAGGGGAGGGGAATCTCAGATTTGTGACAAAACGTGACAGGGAGGCCCGGGGATCTTAAAAATTGTGAAGTCAAATTAAAATTTTAAAAATTTTCAAATTTATTTTGTAGATTTCAAGTTATAGTTGAGTTTAATTTATAAAAAATTCTACAATTTTTAAAATTGTTCGAAATAAAAATGATAGCGTGAAGTCACAATACAGGGGGCTCAATGAAAATGTGACACAGGGGAAGGAGAGGATGTCTAAAAATCTTGAAATTCTTGTGACGTAATTTATGGACGATCCCATAAAGGTTTCCAAATCTTGGTTTATATACCTATACTAGTTGTCTCCTACTGCACCCAAAAGTTCAAAATTGGAAGAGTAAAAATCAATAAAATAAACAATATACAGAAGACCTCAAAAAGTTAGAAAATATACTAGTTTTAAAATCGCACATATGAATAAAAAATAAGCTTGTTTTTTCCAAATCAGATTCAGTGTGAGATCGTAAATTTGATTCAAGCTTTTCTCTTTGCATTATTATCATAAAAGTCTGGGTCCATTTTGTTTACATAAAAGCTTTTAGACTTTTTTGCATAGTCTGATGGCAATCGACCCCGGAGCTAGTAAGGTAAATGGCTTGCAGGGGTTGTGCTTATTTAACCCAAGTGTTTGTTTGGATAGCTCTTCTGTACATCACAGCCAAAGAGATAACCCTAGGAACAGAGAATAGAAGGAAAAAAGAATTTATTTCGTCTCTCAAATATTAAACAGTCAAGATTATATGTCAACATTCCTTGTCAGAAGATATCAATTCCGAGATTTTCGGTGACATAAAATTTTTTTAGGCTATTTCGTTTTTATTATTAAAAAATATATGTAAAATTTAATATAACCTGAGTATATTAGAAAATTTCAATTGATTTTTTATATATATACGTATAATTTTTTAAGACATTGGTCGTGTATCGCAACCCACTTTCCATTTTTTTTTTAATGCAATCGAATGCAAGAAGGGGTGCGCCAGTAAAGATGCAGCTCCTATGGATCTCGAAAGACCCTTGCATTACCGAAGAGAAGGGAAAGTTGATTAAGTGAGAGGGTGTAGACGTAGGTGTCTATGCACCCCGGTTTTGAAGGTTTGAAGATTATAGGTGCTGGGAAAGATGGAGGCTGGGAGAGAGTTCTAGTTCCTTGAAGTCATGGGGATATATGTATTGGCGAATGAAGTGGTCCGGCACTTTTCCAGTTTGACCGCGAAAGAGTGTTGGGAGTCGGCAAAACGCGTACTACGTGCAAAGCATGCTTTGGGGGGAAAGGGCAGAGACATCTCTTCGATGAGCCAGCGAGTCGAGGGAGTCGGTGAGGGTAGAATCGTTAATTAGCCTGATGGCTCGTTTCTGAATTGCATCCAGGGTAGCAAGAGAATATTTTGAGGCTCCTCTCCACAGATGTGAGCCGTATTCGAGACAGGGGTGGATTTGGGCCTTGTAGATGGTGAGAAGTTGTGGGGCTTTGTAAAATCGCTTGGACCTGAATAAGAAGCCAATCTTCCTTGCTGCAGATTTCGCCACAGAGGAGATGTGTTCATTCCAAGACAGGTCAGATGTGACTGAGACGCCCAACATGGATAGGCTGTCACACATTTTTAGGGTATTCGAATCGAAGTGAATATCAGGGAAATCTTTATTTTCGCGCCTAGAAATTAGACAACATTGAGTCTTGTTTGAATTATAAGTTAACTAAATTTTGAGAGCCCCATTTATTCAGTTTGTCTAGGTCGAGAGTAATTGAGGAGGCAACATTGATTCGATTATTCGGGAGTGAGGGTTTGCTGTTTAGAGTGCTATCGTCGGCGTAACAATGAGTGGGGTTTGAGGTTTGATCGATAACGTCGTTTATATAAATTAGGAAGAGTGTGGAGGAGATTACAGAGCCTTGGGGAACACCAGCGTTTGTGGAGAACGATTCAGATGATGTTCCATCCACCACAACTTTTATACTTCGGTTTGTCAGAAAGCTTTCTATCCATTTGCGAAGTGTTGGTGTGAATCCAAAGGCTGGCAGTTTGGCAAGAAGATTTTTGTGCCAAACCTGGTCAAAAGCTTTGGTGATATCAAGGGCTACAGCGAGGGTTTCTTTTCCGGCCTCTAGAGTTTTGTTCAAGGTGTGGGTGACATAGGTTAAGATGTCGCCTGTGGAACGATTTTTTCTAAATCCATATTGCCTATCGTGAATTAATTTATTATTTTCTAAATGATGAAGGACGTGTTGGTTTATAACCAATTCCATTATTTTGGAAAGAACAGAGGTGATTGAGATAGGTCTGTAATTAGAGATTTGTGAAGAGTCTCCTTTTTTAGGAATAGGTGTGACTCTGGCTATTTTCCAGCTTTTGGGGAATATGCCCGATTCGTAAGAGAGTTGGAATAGCTTGGATAAGATAGGGGCAAGTTCAGGGGCGCATTTTTTAATGAGAATTGGTGGGATGTCATCCGGGCCAGCGGCGGAGCTGGAATTTAATTTATTAATGGCTTTTATGATTATTTGGGGCCTGAAAATTATTTTGTCCATGAGGTTGGTTTGGGGGGTATAAGTGGGCGGGTTAAGCCCTTTGTCATCTAAAGTGGAGTTAGTTGCGAAATAGGAGGCTAGTGATTCAGCTTTTTCAGTGGGGGTCGTGGCTACTGAACCATTTGGGTGAAAGAGGGGCGGAAGTGAGGGAGACGCGAAATTTCTATTTATTGCCTTGTGTAATGAGAAAAAGGCCCGTTTTCCATTGGGGCAAGATGCGAGACGGTCAGCCGTCCTCTGGTCGAATGATTTTTTTGCCTCAGAGATGATTTTTTGCATGAGCTTCGCTATTTGGTAAATGTTCTTCTGTTAAGATATATTTATTTATTTATTAAAAACAGTGTATCTGTAGGGTCATCTAGCCCCTTTAATGTACAATTTTCGGCCAATTCAATTACATAAATATTAATATAATACAAAACAAAAACGGAAAAACAAATATAAAAGCAAGAAAAATTCAAAAAGTAAAACATATGGTACATAATAATTAAATGAAACATAAATATTAAAAATACAATATATATAGAAGGAGAGTAAAAAAATAATAATGCCAACATATAGGATACAAAAACAGAAAATAGAAATAAAATATTAAGCTAGGTGCTTGCGAAGTTCTTCCTCGATATACATAAATATATATTAGTATATATACTACTATGTATAATAAAGCTTGAGAATTTGTATGTTTGAATTTTTAAAAGCACTAATCTCAGAAAATGATAATCCGATTTGAAAAATTATTTTCGCATTAGATAGCCCGTTTATTGAGGCAACTTTTAGTCTATATAACTTCATTCTAAGACCCTAAGGTACCCCTTTTCGGTCGCCTCAAGGCTCCTTTTTTAGTAACTAAGTCGACTGTTATGTTTGCTCAAATATTTTCCATTTATGTAAACACAATTTTTCCATTAAAAATCTTATTTGTTCAAATATGCAACAGTTGCCTTTCAGTGAACTAATTTTTATGGATGTTTTTGGTTAATTTAATTGAATAATTTTATCCGTTTCCTTTCGACTTAATAGTTAGGTATTTTTGGATTAAACACTACTTTTTAAATTGTAGATTCATTTAATTGGTTATTTCTAAGGAATTTTTTGTGGCTGTTTTTGGTTGGGGTTGGGGAGGCGTCGGTGGGATGGAGAGTGATTGGAGATAGAGGAGGATGGAGACTTAAGAGCAAAAACAAATCCTAAAGACCACGTATCATATCTACGTCAAAACCACAACCAAGGAGTTATAGATAAATTGGCTTAGCAAAGAAATTCATTTTTGAAAATTGAAAGTAAAAAAAAATATTATACAGGGTGATTCACGGTCGGTGGCACGTTAGAAGTTTATGGAAAACGGAATGCAGGATTTTTCTGAAAATTTAGCACCTTACATTTTCTTACCTGTTCTATCGATCTAAAATATTTTCAGCATTGCGACGTTTCGGCTTCCATCGAAAAGTCGTAGCAACTTTATTTTTTTAAATGGAACACCCCGTATATTAACACGTTTTTAGAACCGCTCTTTTATTAAAATACTTTTTTGTTAATATTGTCCTATACCTATCTCTATCGGTTTTTGAGATAAAAAATAATTTATGTTAAATTTGGTCCAAAACATGGCCCTAATTAAACTTAAATAAATTAGTGCTCTCAATTCATGAAAAGTTGATATTTTGGTGGTAGTTTAGACACACCACAAGTATTTAATTTACGTCGAGAAATCGACTCCATATTATACAGGGCGTGCTAAGATTAGTATTATTTCCGTTATTCATATAAGGGATGAAAAGTTCATTTTTTCAAATAAGATCCCCTGTATATTACTTAATAAATTGAAAGACGAAGAAAAATGCTTTAAGACGATATATCATGTCCCTATACCAACGGCGGACCCAGGGCGGGGGCGGAGGGCGACCGCCCCCCCCCATGAGAAGGTCAAAAAACGGCGGCCAAATCGACAGGGAATTTATAAAAAAATTTTATCTTTTTATTTTAATGAACTTAAAATATGAGATATGAAACTTGTAAAAAATTAAAAAAAAATCATTTATTTTTTTTAATTTTTTAAAATTGAAAATAAAATTCTATGTGTGTGTGTGTGGGGGGGCGTCTCCCCCCCCCCCCCCCCGCTTGGACAATTCGATCGCGACACACTTTCGAGATAAAAAGTAGATCTTATATACATCGGGCAGCACCTTATATACATTCTCCCCCCCCCCCATAAAAAATTCCTGGATCCGCCCTTGTCCTATACCTAAAACATCAAGATTACTTAATAAAACCGCTTTTTCGTGAAAAATTACTTTTTAATGAATTTAATTTTAACTAGCCATGGAAATATCCACCCACACTTTTGTCTGCCAAGCATAAATTTTGTAAAGCTTTGATTATTTTTAGGATGCTAGTTTACTGGCCAGAAAGTAAAATTATCCATGAGATCATGTAATATGGTAGCACTCGTTTTGAGAATCTGTGAAGATGGAATCAGGTCTTATTAAGAACTGAAAATTTGAAACTGTAAATTAGAAGCGTCGATTACTTTATAGTGAATCTTAAATAATTTCTATATGTTTTAGATTCATTTCAATTAATTTGTTATGGGTGTCCATTCAGTGTCTCTAAAGTTTAGAGTCTAAACTATCAAAGTTTGAGTCTTTTTTCTTTTCTTTTTTATGGATTTATTTTAATTGATATTTCAATTAAAACAAAACATGTATGGACCAACTCGGTAGACATTTTTCTTCAATATTCGAAAAATTTAAAAAGGAGAAAACATTATCTACTTATTTCTGCTCACCTTTTGCTTTATTAAACGAGTCGGCTTCGCTTGCTAGATTAAATTCCCCACAACTAGATAGTAAAGTGGAAGGGTGATGAACTTTTCACGACATACTTTCAACCTGAAAACTTGGCAGCTAGTTTGTGAACCACTCCAACTACAAGAAGCTCATTTGTTCGTAGCTGGTAAACTATCTAGAAAGATGAGTAAGCTAGCTTCTCGTGTTAATGACGCTTAACTCATCAGAATGCAAGCGTTTTATGTTCTTAACGAACAACCACATTAAAGCAAAACTAAATAAACTTTACTTCAGCAGTAAGTTGATTAAGCGTTTAATTTCTATATGAAATTTAATTTAAAATTTGAAAATAATCAACTGGTGTGTTCACCACACGACTTTCACATTTTCATTTATTTGAAGTCATCGCGGCACTACTAATTTACACCCCCTTTCTTTATTTCGTTTTTTTATTTTCTCAAAAACGGCTCTAACGATTTTTTTTTAAATTAGTGTATTTATCAAGTGTCATGAGTTAATAGTTGTGTCAAATTTTTAATCCGATTGAATTAAAGGAAGTGGTTGTAAATTAGGAGTGTCGTAAAATAAATATTGTAATCGTTCATATCTCGTCTTCAGAAAGTCCCAGAGCCTTGAAATTTGAAACATTACAAGAAGTATAACACAGATTTTGGCTAAAATAGAAAACCGGAAGTTGATGTTTACGTACGTAAGAATTTAGCCCCCCCCCTGCGTTTCGCAACCATAAGTCTCAGAGATACGAAATTCGAAACCTAAGCTTGATATAGGCTAGAAGGAGTACATCAAGCTTTTAGTTGAAATCAGAAGACCAGAAGTCGACAAAAAATTTTCAGAAATTTTTAAAAAAATCTTATAAATTTGATTATTTTAAGGCTCTCAGACCATTATTTACGGAGATAGAGACGTTTAAAGATTTTAAAGACAAAAATTTTTTAGAAATTTTTTAAAATTCTTATAAATTCCATTGTTTTAAGGCTCTAAGACCATTATTTACGGAGATAGAGACGTTTAAAGATTTTAAAGATAAAAAACTTCCAGAAATTTTTTTAAAAATCTTATAAATTTGATTGTTCAAAGGCTCTCAGACCATTATTTACCGAGATAGAGACGTTTAAACCGACCGGGATTTTAACAGATATTTTATGAGAAATATTAAATCATTATTAATATAAATGTTTAAATCTAATTATTTAGATAAATTAAAGGATAAAACTTTTCAAAAACTAATGATATCTGACCAAAAACATAAATGTGAAAAAGGGGCCAAGTTCGGTACAAACGGCTTCGCCGACAAAAGAGTTGAGATCTAAACGGGTACCAAGTTCCATATGCAGTTGCTTAAATCATAGCTATAGGGATATACAACGTTCTTCAATTGATTTAAAAAAAAAATTTGTTACGTTCGTTGATATTAAATTTATAACTTCACAAGTTATGATAGTCAATAACTTGCGTTTAACGTGATGATATTTAATACAAGCTTAAAATTTAGCTTTGCTAGTTGGTCTATTTTATACTACAAACAATTTAGTTGGATATAAAACTTGCCAAGTTATAAATTTAATATCAAAGAACGTAACAAATTTTATTTTAAATTAATTGAAGAACGTTGTACATTCCTATAGCTATGATTTAAGCAACTGCTATGGAACTTTCCGTTTAGATCACAATTCTTTTGTCGCCGAAGCCGTTTGTATCGAACTAGGCCCCTTTTTCACATTTAAGTTTTTGGACAGATCTATTATATTACAATTTTTGTTTATTTATTTATTTATTTAGATAATTTTACTGACTATAGTAGTCCACTTACAAAAATGTCAAATACGTGTATAATGAGTGTTATATCAAGAAAAAAAAATTTTTACAAAGAATTACAAAATAAAACATCAAAATCATATATAAACAATGCAAAAAAATACAATAATCTATACACGAACAATAAATATAATTAATAATAAAAGAACAATCACATGAAACGTTAAAAAAAATTCTGAATTAATAAAAATAAAATCGGATTTCAATGGGATCCGCACCTGACTAAGGTGACATAAGGTTTTGAGAGGCTACCGTTGTTATATTATATGAATAATTGTTATTTTCGCCGTACTCTGCCTTTAGCGATAGAATGGAATGGACTTGAGATCAGAGAGAAGCGGAATTTCGACGGTGCAAAATTCAAAAGGCCTTGAGAGGATGGGGTCGGTAGTAAAGTGGGCTGACTAGTATGCGCACGATTATACAGGGATGATAAAATCTGACAATCCAGGAAAGACTATTAATATAAAATGGCTCTGCTGTGGTAGAATACTATATCAAAAAAGAGAAAATTACCCACGCATTGGATTATTATATCCAGTGATGCAGAATTGTAATCGCGATTACCCGTCCATTTGTGGCAGACAACCGTTGCACTCGCGGTGAACCAAAAGAATTGCTGACCCTCGGATGACCCAAACACTATTCAATTTGATCCTTTTATTATCATTCGTTCATAAAATCATTAAAAGTTAATTTCAAAGATAACGCCACCAAAAAATTATTTAATTAATTCTGTATTCAAAGTGAAGCAAAAATATCATCGGTTTTCATTTTTTTCATAAAGAGAAATCAGTAAGGCTGTCCTCTGCATAATGAAAATATACATATACCTCAGTATAATAAATACCTATATATGTATAAATTTATATAATTTATTTATTATAGTTTCTAAGGTTTGACATCAGTCGAACAAATAGAGATACCTTAATTAAAAAAAATCTCCTGATATGATATTGAAAATATGAGAAGCAAATCAAAATAGAAGTTTAAATCTCACTTACATACATTAATTCCTGTGAATCAATTGTAATAGACTGATGAAGAAGGCGAAGCTCTAGAAACTATAGTCTCGTTATAAATAAATTCAAAATTCCAGCAGAAGACACACTCTTTTATTGTCTCCTTCAATTTATAAAAATTCTGCTACTCTCGGCAAAAAGAATCTTTCAACTTAACCAATAGATAAGTTTTGTAAGTAGAACAGACTTCTTAATACGAGTATATTCTCTATCTATTTGTGTTTGGGGGTTTTAACTATTATCGAACCAAAAGGAGAAAAAAATTCCAAAGCAAAATTATTTATTTAAAATAAAAACAAAGTACACAATTAAAGAAGGGGAAATTACTCGTGAAATTACATTGAACGTTTAGTTGGTACGATTTAATTAAATTTTAAACAGTAAAATCAGCAATTAATTTGGATTTGATTGTTCTTTTATTAGAATAGATTTATTCGAATTTGGAAAAAAAATAAAAGAAAAAAATATATTGATTTATTGCTCAAATATATCTCTTATGATGAAAAATTCAAGCGAACTTCCAATTAATCAATATTTATTAATATTCATTTAAAAATAATCTTTATTATTTTAATGTCTTAAAAGACCACGTTTTTGCCAAAAATACTATCTAGGACAGGGGTTCCCAAACTTTTCCGAGCCGGGGCCCGCCTTTTTTCAATTAAAATTTTTTCATGCAAACCTACTCGATGGTAATTGAAAGTATGTCTAATCGTAAAAGTAAGAGATAAAAATAAATAATAAATAAATTTTAGCTTCTCACTTTTGTCTAGTTAGCCAACAAATAAATAAGATTTGAATTTTTAGTTAAATCACAAAAATAAAAGTTTCAACAGCTTCATTATACTGGAAATAAATAATTTGAAATAAAAATAAATGTGTCATTAATTTTTTTTAATATATTTTTCTTTCTTTAGTGTTTGTGTTTTGGTTTGAGAAATCTGCATTCGTTCATGTATGTTAATTCGGATTTCTATACCCACGGTAGCGTAAAAACGAAAGGTCGTAGAAAGTTCATTGAGGTCCCATAATTATATCTAATGTCGATCGGTCTAGATTCCCATAATCCACAATAATTCAAAAACATAAAGTCATTTTTTTGTCGGTCCGGATTCCCCATTCTTATCATTACTCAAGAACGCAGAATCGTTCAGTTCGTTCTAGTGACAAAAAATTTGTATTTTATTTGATCACACACCCAAATATATGGAGAGAGAGATTTTCAAATTTTTGGATTTAAGGTACCTAAAAAATTGGAAAAAAATCGAATTCGAATTTTTTTACGAAAATAAAAAATTAAATCATTTTGATTTCAAAATTTTATGACATTCCCAGCAGGCTTTAGCTTGCAAGCCTACCGGAGAAATTTTATTAGAAAAAATAAATTATTAATTTTATTAAAAACAAATTTCGTATTGAATTGATTTTCTAAAATGAACACCCCATAATAAATATCTGTTAATTCTTATTTATTTTATTAAAAAATATACCTAATAAAAATAAATTCATTGTATATAATTATTTAATGAAAAAAAATGTACTTAATCGATAAATTTTTTCTTTCCTTTTCAAATGAAAAGAATCTACCTAAATTTCGAAAGAATAATTCCCTATTATTTCATTGAAAATATTTTAAAAACAATTAAAGATAAAAATTAAAAAAATAATAAATTTTCTGAAATGCAATTGGGGTAGAATGTCTCACTCGGGTATTGAAAGAACAGGGTGCGAAATATATAGTAAGCTTGAGCGCTTTTATAGTAATCCCGGATACATGTCAAGACAAGTCTATATCCATTGGAGACATTGAAATAAGCTCAGACACGAAATAAAGAATTTTCTATTAATCAAGTATAGTAAGAGTTTTATCAATATCGTCTACTTCTCATACTTAACAGCAAGCTAACTATTTTAATACTATGATAATAAAATTGCATGCAAAGTCTATTATATAGAGTTGAAATATGTTAAAAAATTGCAAAATAAAAACACATGAAAAAGAATTATACCCTCATCTATCGTTATAGGTTAAACACGTATAAAATAATTTTTTAGTAAAAAAGTAAAATATAAGCTTTCAAAGCGATTCAATGAAAATAATTAGATTAGACACACACACACACACACAGATATACTCAATTTTTTGAATTCAAGGTACCTGAAAGATTGAAAGAAACATCGAATTCGAATTGTTTCACGAAAATGAAAAATTAAATATTTTTGATTTGAAAACTCTATTAGTAAATTAGACAAATGTTCTAATTAAGTGAAATGCTCTGTCTAGAAATAATCGGTATATATACAATTATTTTAATTTATGGCAATTAATTATATATATAGTATATCTAATTACCCAGGTACGCCCAGAGAAATTTCGGGCCTCTGGGCAAACATGAGTATGGGTCCCTTCTAATGTATAATGCTGTTTTATGTTGAAATAAATGATAAATGTTTGTATGTTTATATTGGATAACTTTAAAATAAACTACAGTAATGTAATGCAAATTTAAAATATGTTCATATCCAGGACGAAATTTATTTTGCTATGTGGTGTGAATAAAATGTTACCAGTATTCTTTCATTAAAAGCTAAAAATATTTTATTTATAGATAGGTCAATAGTCTATTTTTTCTTGTTTTTTTCTATGGACCTCGCAGATAACCAATAGTTTATTAGTATGGTTTAAGAAAAAAAGGCCCCCCAAAAGTCCGAGCTCCCGGAGCATTTGACTCCCTTGCCCCCCCCCCCCCCTTATGGGTGGCCCTGATTATGAAGCTTCGCGGCGCACCTGTGAAAAGGCAGTTTGGGAACCTCTCATCTAGACCATTGGGTTCTATTCCTAAAGGAGTGATACCATTTCAGACATATGAACAGACTCATCTAACATCCTTAGAGTAAGTAGAAGAAACTTTTTGCAATTTTCTTCTAAATTTTAATTTTAATTTTTCTGAAATAGTTTGTCGTTAGGATAATTCTACTTTATATGGTATATAATTCAAAAAAATAAGTGTAGGAAAAAGGGAAAAAAATTTCAAGACTCAGTACGGCTTCAGGCTAGAGCGAGGGGTGAATCGCGACCTAAAATCGTGTACACCTACTTCCACTTCCACTTTCATTTCCACGTAGAAGACAATAGATTATCTAATGAATTTCAAAGTAATTCCAAAGACGGTGTACACCTAATTCCAATCGCGGTACACCCCTCGGGCTAGAGCCTCTCTAGTATATTAAACAATAAACTTAAATCCGTATAATTAAAAGTCTAATTTAATTATCTTGAAATAAATTTAATTCCTCCAATCCTCTCTCCTCACTCCGTCTCCAATCAAATAAATTTAATTCAATTTATTGAACCAATTATTTTACATGAATTAATGTATACATTGTATTTGAGCTCCGACATCGGAGATTACTTCTCCGCCATCGAGTGTCCTTTATCATCTTTTTAGTACTTGTTTTTTAATAAGAGGAAAAAACTAATTAAATTAAAAAAACCTCTTTTTCCGATAATTATTCCAATTCCATAATATTTTTCCTCTCGTATGAATTTAATTGCTTAATTAATTATAATATATAAATTATCTATATATATAAAATTAAGGTTTTGTCTGTACATTGGTCCAAATCACGCCAAATTTTGGTTGCACACGTTTCAAGCAAAGTTATGAACGAAAACACCCTCAACAAAATTCCTGTCTGTCTGTCTGTCTGTCTGTTTGTCTGTATGTCTGTTTCAGTGATTTCCGCGAAAAGTTGCTCACGATTCACGTCAAAACGGCTGAAGGGATTATTATGAAATTTCATATTTGTATCAGAGGACTTCTAACTAACGTTTTTAGCTATATAACGTTTTGATATTTTGACCCCAAAAGGGGGTTTGGGAGTGGTGCACGAATGAAAATTATCAAATAACTCTTAAACTATTAACTCTACGGGAAATTTTATAATGAGCAAAGTTGTAGGGGATGTGATTTCTGACAATTCCCCCCAAAAACCACCTAAAAAAAGGGGGGGGAAGGAGAAAAATATATAAATTCTTGCCCTTGGAGCAAACTCAACCAAAGTTTGTATACATAATCTGTAGGCCTCTAGAGAGCTAGAAATGCAAAAACTAACCACCCAAAATGGGGGGGGGGTCAAAAAATGAAAATTCTTGCTCTTGGACCAAACTCAACCAAATTTTATATACATAATATGTGGGCCTCTAGAGAGCTAGAAATGCAAAAACTAACCACCCAAAATGGGGGGGGGGTCAAAAAATGAAAATTCTTGCTCTTGGACCAAACTCAACCAAATTTTGTTTACATAATCTGTGGGTCACTAGAAGGCTAGAAATGCAAAAACTGGGTGCGGGGGTGGAGTGGGGGTGGTTTAGGGCATGGGATGCGCGGAGTGGAATGGCGGTGGAGTGAGAGAGTATGGCAGAGTAGGGGGGGGGGGGGGGCACGGGGGTGGTGCAAGGTTGGTGGATGGGGGGTTCAGGTGAGGGTCCAGTGGCGTAGTGGGGTGGTACGGGGTGGGGGTCCGAGGTGGGGGGTGCAGGTTAGAGTGTTGAAGTGGTGGTGTGGGGGCGGGGGTTGGGGTGCTGGGTGGGTTTCGTGGAGTGTGGTGGGTTGGAGTGGAGGGTGAGGTTGGGGTTCGTGGGTTGGGGGGCCGAGGTGGGTGGGGTGAGGGTTGGGGTGGTGGTGTGGGGGCGGGGGTTGGGCTGCTGGGTGGGTTTCGGGGAGTGTGGTGGGTTGGAGTGGGGCGGTGAGGTTTGCGTTCTGTGGTATGGGGGCGGGGGTTGGGCACGGGTTCATGGTGCGGGGATAGGGGTGCTGGATGGGTCGGGGGGAGTGTAGTGTGAGGGTGGGATTCGTGGGTTGGGGGTCCAGGGGGCGTAGCAAGAGTTCCCCGCATTGGAAATACAAGCATTTTGGCCCCAGGGCGAACTTTCTAAGACTTGCCGTTCTAGAGTAATCATGGATCTCAGAATCCAAAGAGACACTCACACAGAGAGAAAAAAATTACGGTTGAAAGTGATTTTTCTTCACGTTTCAAATATTTTTAAACACAAGGAGCAGTGAAAGAAAAAAAATGAGTGAATGACATGCTATTTTGATTAAATTGTATTTATTGGCACAGTAGAAGAGATAGAATGAATCCCTTCGAGCCCAAAAATTAATTCCATGTTCTAAAAGATAATGTTTAATCTTTAATTTTCATTATAGTAAGTTAATAGTTATATATAATACGTCAGTAATTATTTACATATGTACAGTTATATTGGTGAATACTAATAAATATATTATTTAAAAGAAAGCCATAGTCAGGTAAGGGCGTATAATTTGTTTAACAAGAAAGTAGATGTAAGTTAAATTAATAATTATACTTAAAATAAGTTCCACAAATTTACTAGCATATAAATCTGTGTTTAAAAGCATTTTTATTAATTTGAGCTTTATCAAAGATTAATGATAATTAAAGATTAACTATCAAGTTAATAATTAATTTAGTCACACAAACTTATATTATTTTTTCTTTATATTTATTATACTTTTGAAAAAATATATAATTACAAATAAGTGCCATCTATTTTAGTAAATCCTGATCAGCCAACCATGTGCCGGATCAAGGGTTCTGAATCTCATATCTTCCGAAATATTTGATAAATCACTTATTTGTCGTTAATAAGAGAATGAAGGAATTTAAGGATTTTTTATTAATTTTGAGTTAAGCCAATTCGTAAAACAACGCCGGCGCAGGTGGGTACAAAAATCACCTAAAAATGAACACTTGAGGTTTTCTCACAGCGTCATGTTAAATTGAAATAAAATGAAACCTAATTCTATTTAAAGAGATCTCTGTAGACCTCTAGAACAAAAGCATTCAAAAAGAATTTTTAGTAAAAAAAAACGAATATGTGTCCTTTCAGCAATAAATAATTCAATTATAAGATTATTTAATCCCAATTAGGTGCGGATAAATTAAATTACATAACGACTTTATTAACCAATAAAAAAATTACAAAAAATGTTTAACAATTTCAAATACTTTGACCTCGAATCCCGAAGGTATCACCATCGATTGTCCTTTTTACTTTGCCATACATGGGATGGTCAAGTATTGTAATCGTGCATGAAAAAAGTGGTTTTCTTCGTTCTTTTTTTCGAAATATCTCAAAACGGCTGTAACTATTTTGATTAAAAAAATTGAACGAAACCATGGCATTTCGCTCACAAAAAAGCCCTAAAAAGGGAACATCGAAAAAATTATATTTTTTGAGATAATAATTGTTTTGTCAAAATGTCTGTTAGTTAGTCTGTGCGTTACCAAATTTTGTGGACGAGCTAGTTCAAAAACTAGTATGAATATCGAAACCAAATTTCACACGTAGTTTTGGTCCATTGAGATTAAGAGCTGATTAAATTTTGGTGAATATCGACATAAAATTAAAGGGGGTGGAGGGTGGGGGGGGGGTTAAAAAATTAAAAATCTAGGCCAAATTTTGTATACATAATCAGTGGGACCCCAGAAGTCTGAAAATGCAAAAACTAACCCCCCTTCCTACATGATTATAAATAATTTTATTAAATATTAAATATCAGAGGCCAGGTTGTATGGTAAAGTCAAGTGGATGGCTACATCAGAACACGTCAGCTTATTTTAAATTTTTTACATATTTCTTCTTGAGTCTTTATTTTAGTAGAGGAAAAAATTGAGAAAAACATCTCATATCAAGTGCATATAAAATATAAATACTCGTGAATATAAAAATAACTTACATTGTTATTTGAAGGTTTGATTAACTCACATCCTTTCATTTTAGGCAACTCTGAAAATTCATTTGAAATTTTAGGCCACTATGAATTCATTTATTCTTTTTTAAGTTAAGGAGGTTCGTGACTGTTTATCATTTTTATGAGAAAATTCTCAAATTTTTACCATCAACTCATTGATGCATTAAATATTTATTACCGAAATTTGAAGTTGGTTGTCTGTCTCATTAGCGAGAAATAAATTATTGAAAAGTGTCCTTTTAACATGAAAGTAAATGGCGGAGATTTTAAAAGGGCTATAACTTCTATACAAATTATACCATTTTCAATAATTTTATACAGAAACTTAAATGAATCGAATTATATATTTTTCAATAGATTTGACAGACTAGTTAATTAGTTATTCATAAATGTAAAAGTAAAAAGTAGTTTGCAGGGAACAGAATATATGACAAAAGCACTAGTAACTCTATTTGTTTAAATCGTTTTTGGGTAAAAAAATGTTTTTATAATGAGAAAAAATTTATCTCTATATTCTTTTTATTAATATTATCAAAACGAAGATTTTTATTCGAAATTAACCTCATTATTATCAATTTTTACTTTATCCAATGCGAAGCATGGGGAAAGTATTGTAATCGGTCTGTCGGCAAGCGCGGCTTCAAAGGGTCCTCAGGTAAAGACTACGGAACCCATGGACTCAATTAAAGTCACAAATTGTAGTATTCAATTAGGTTGAATTTTAGCACGTGACGGTTTTGCCAAAAATTACATGGGGTCTCGTCGAGAGGCCAAAAAGTGCGATTTTTACTTTATCCAATGCAAAGCATGGGTAAAGTATTGCAATCGCTCTCGGGGCAAGCGTGGCTTCAAAGGGTCCTCAGGTAAAGACTACGGAACCCATGGACTAAATTAAAGTCACAAATTGTAGTATTCAATTAGGTTGAATTTTAGCACGTGACGGTTTTGCCAAAAATTACATGGGGTCTCGTCGAGAGGCCAAAAAGTGCCATTTTTACTTTATCCAATGCAAAGCATGGGTAAAGTATTGTAATCGCTCTCGGGGCAAGCGTGGCTTCAAAGGGTCCTCAGGTAAAGACTACGGAACCCATGGACTCAATTAAAGTCACAAATTGTAGTATTCAATTAGGTTGAATTTTAGCACGTGACGGTTTTGCCAAAAATTACATGGGGTCTCGTCGAGAGGCCAAAAAGTGCGATTTTTTCATTTAGTGCGTGCGTATGGATGGATGTATGGATGTATGGATGTATGTATGTTATCGCTTTTTTGGCCCACGATTTTTTCCACACCGTTGCACCGATTGAAATGAAATTGAAAACCTACCATTAGTTTAACAAAATGAAGCGCTGATTAGTTTTTGGTACATATCGGCCCACAAACATTAGTACTTTATTTCAGTACTTTTTTAGTTTTTTCTAAATATCTTGAAAATGACTTAACCAATTTTGATGAAATTTAATATCCTAATTAAGTACCTTGGGGACCACAAAAAAGGTTAAATAAAGTTTTTAGTAAAATTATATTTTTAAAGTACTTTACTCTGAGAGTAAGATGGTACTTTTTTAATTTTTTAAATTCTTTAAAATTTATTCATTTGAAAGTTTTAATATAGCTCATTTAGCCTTGCTTAAGTAAGAATGGATAGGCTTCTCTCTGTGAAATGCTAAAAATTTGGGAGGAATTTTATACGAGTAACCATAGCAACTGCGTTGTTTTCTTATCCATTACCTTTGCTGAAGACATAGAGAAATCGACTTTAAACCAAAAATAGCGATTGATTCTCATCTAGTACTTGAGGAATAATCATTCTATATTGGATTTTTGACGTTTCGGTTTTTATTAGTAACCATTGCTGAAGACATAGAGAAATCGACTTTAAACCAAAAATAGCGATTGATTCTCATCTAGTACTTGAGGAATAATCATTCTATATTGGATTTTTGACGTTTCGGTTTTTATTAGTAACCATTGCTGAAGACATGGAGGAATCGACTTAAAATAAAAAATAGCGATTGATTCTCATCTAATACTTGAGAAATATCCATTCTATATTGGATTTTTTGACGTTTCGGTTTTTATTAGTAACCATTCCTGAAGACATAGAGAAAACAACTTTAAACCAAAAATAGCGATTGATTCTCATCTAGTACTTGAGGAATAATCATTCTATATTGGATTTTTGACGTTTCGGTTTTTATTGATAACCATTGCTGAGAACATAGAGGAATTGACTTAAAATCAAAAATAGCGATTGATTCTCATCTAATACTTGAGGAATAACAATTCTACATTAGGTTTTTGACGTTTCGATTATTATTGGTAACCATTGCTGAAGACATGGAGGAAACGACTTAAAATCAAAAATAACGATCGATTCTTATCTAATACTAGAGGAATAACCTTATTGCATTCCATTTTTGATGTTTTGACTATTAATGGAAACCTCTACTGAAAATGTAGAAGAATCGACTTAAAATCAAAAAGACTAAATTCTTTTTGGTAAACAACTCAAGATGTAGAATTGTTATTCCTCAAGTATTAGATGAGAATCAATCGCTATTTTTGATTTTAAGTCGATTCCTCTATGTCTTCAGCAATTACCAATAAAAACCGAAACGTCAAAAATCCAATATAGAATGATTATTCCTCAAGTACTAGATGAGAATCAATCGCTATTTTTGGTTTAAAGTTGTTTTCTCTATGTCTTCAGGAATGGTTACTAATAAAAACCGAAACGTCAAAAATCCAATATAGAATGGTATTTCTCAAGTATTAGATGAGAATCAATCGCTATTTTTGATTTTAAGTCGATTCCTCTATGTCTTAGCAATGGTTACCAATAAAAACCGAAACGTCAAAAATCCAATGTAGAATGGTTATTCCTCGACTATTAAATGAGAATTATTTTTGAATTAATTTCAATATGAACTACAAATTGCAAGTGATATCTGATTAATAATAAAGGAACAAACATATTAATATTTCAAATGAATTTGGATAAAGTTTAGCAACGATCCGTTGCAGTTTATTTCATTTAGTGCGTGCGGATGATGTATGTATGGATGGATGTATGTTATCGTTTTTTGGCCCACGATTTTTTCCACACCGTTGCACCGATTGAAATGAAATTGAAAACCTAGCATTCTTTTAACAAAATGAAGCGCTGATTAGATTTTGGTACATATCGGCCCACAAACATTAGTACTTTATTTCAGTACTTTTTTAGTTTTTTCTAAATATCTTGAAAATGACTTAACCAATTTTGATGAAATTTAATATCCTAATTAAGTACCTTGGGGACCACAAAAAAGGATAAATAAAGTTTTTAGTAAAATTATATTTTAAAGTACTTTACTCTAGAGTAAGAGAGTACTTTTTTAATTTTTTAATTCTTTAAAATTTATTCATTTGAACCTTTTAATATAGCTCATTTAGCCTTGCTTAAATAAGAATGGATAGGCTTCTCTCTGTGAAATGCTAAAAATTTGGGAGGAAATTTTATAAGTAACCATAGCAACTGCGTTGTTTTCTTATCCCTTACCTTTGCAGAAGACATAGAGGAACCGACTTTAAACCAAAAATAGCGATTGATTCTCATCAAATACTTGAGGAATAACCATTCTATATTGGATTTTTGACGTTTCGGTTTTTATTGGTGACCATTGCTGAGGACATAGATGAATCGACTTTAAACCAAAAATAGCGATTGATTCTCATCAAATACTTGAGGAATAACCATTCTATATTGGATTTTTGACGTTTCGGTATTTATTGGTGACCATTGCTGAAGACATAGAGAAATCGACTTTAAACCAAAAATAGCGATTGATTCTCATCAAATACTTGAGGAATAACCATTCTATATTGGATTTTTGACGTTTCGGTTTTTATTGGTAACCATTGCTGAAGACATAGAGGAATCGACTTTAATCCAAAAATAGCGATTGATTCTCATATAGTACTTGAGGAATAACCATTCTATATTGGATTTTTGACGTTTCGGTTTTTATTGGTCACCATTTCTGAAGACATAGAGGAATCGACTTTAAACCAAAAATAGCGATTGAGTCTCATCAAATACTTGAGAAATAACCATTCTATATTGGATTTTTGACGTTTCGGTTTTAATTGGTAACCATTGCTGAAGACATAGAGGTATCGACTTTAAACCAAAAATAGCGATTGATTCTCATCTAGTACTTGAGGAATAACCATTTATATTGGATTTTTGAGGTTTCGGTTTTTATTGATAACCATTGCTGAAGACATGGAGGAATCGACTTAAAATCAAAAATAGCCATCGATTCTCATCTAATACTTGAGGAATAACAATTCTACATTAGGTTTTTGACGTTTCGATCTCAAGCATGAGTTGTTTACCAAAAAAGATTTTAGTCTTTTTGATTTTAAGTCTATTCTTCCACGTTTTCAGTAGAGGTTGCCATTAATAGTCAAAACATCAAAAATGGAATGCAATAAGGTTATTCCTCTAGTATTAGATAAGAATCGATCGTTATTTTTGATTTTAAGTCGATTCCTCCATGTCTTCAGCACTGGTTACCAATAATAATCGAAACGTCAAAAACCTAATGTAGAATTGTTATTCCTCAAGTATTAGATGAGAATCGATGGCTATTTTTGATTTTAAGTCGATTCCTCCATGTCTTCAGCAATGGTTACCAATAAAAACCGAAATGTCAAAAATCAAACGTAGAATGGTTATTCCTCAACTATTAAATGAGAATTATTTTTGAATTAATGTCAATATGAACTACAAATTGCAAGTGAAATGTGATTAATAATAAAGGAACAAACATATTAATATTTCAAATGAATTTGGATAAAGTTTAGCAACGATCCGTTGCAGTTTATTTCATTTAGTGCGTGCGGATGGATGTATGTGTGTGTGTGTGTGTTATCGTTTTTTTGGCCCACGATTTTTTCCACACCGTTGCACCGATTGAAATGAAATTGAAAACCTACCATTAGTTTAACAAAATGAAGCGCTGATTAGTTTTTGGTACATATCGGCCCACAAACATTAGTACTTTATTTCAGTACTTTTTTAGTTTTTTCTAAATATCTTGAAAATGACTTAACCAATTTTGATGAAATTTAATATCCTAATTAAGTACCTTGGGGACCACAAAAAAGGTTAAATAAAGTTTTTAGTAAAATTATATTTTAAAGTACTTTACTCTAGAGTAAAATAGTACTTTTTTAATTTTTTATTTTAAATTCTTTAAAATTTATTCATTTGATCGTTTTAAGATAGCTCATTTAACCTAACTTAAGTAAGAATGGATAGGCTTCTGCTGTGAAATGGTAAAAATTTGGGAGGAAATTTTATAAGTAACCATAGCAACTGCGTTGTTTTCTTATCCGTTACCTTTGCTGAAGACATAGAGAAATCTGACTTTAAACCAAAAATAGCGATTGATTCTCATCTAGTACTTGAGGAATAACCATTCTATATTGGATTTTTGACGTTTCGGTTTTTATTGGTAACCATTGCTGAAGACATAGAAAAATCGATTTTAAACCAAACATAGCGAATGATTCTCATCTCATACTTGAGGAATAACAATTCTATATTGGATTTTTGACGTTTCGGTTTTTATTGGTAACCATTGCTGAAGACATAGAGGAATCGACTTTAATCCAAAAATAGCGATTGATTCTCATCTAGTACTTGAGGAATAACCATTCTATATTGGATTTTTGACGTTTCGGTTTTTATTGGTCACCATTTCTGAAGACATAGAGGAATCGACTTTAAACCAAAATAGCGATTGAGTCTCATCAAATACTTGAGGAATAACCATTCTATATTGGATTTTTGACGTTTCGGTTTTTATTGGTAACCATTGCTGAAGACATAGAGGAATCGACTTTAAACCAAAAATAGCGATTGATTCTCATCTAGTACTTGAGGAATAACCATTCTATATTGGATTTTTGAGGTTTCGGTTTTTATTGATAACCATTGCTGAAGACATGGAGGAATCGACTTAAAATCAAAATAGCCATCGATTCTCATCTAATACTTGAGGAATAACAATTCTACATTAGGTTTTTGACGTTTCGATCTCAAGCATGAGTTGTTTACCATAAAAGATTTTAGTCTTTTTGATTTTAAGTCTATTCTTCCACGTTTTCAGTAGAGGTTGCCATTAATAGTCAAAACATCAAAAATGGAATGCAATAAGGTTATTCCTCTAGTATTAGATATGAATCGATCGTTATTTTTGATTTTAAGTCGATTCCTCCATGTCTTCAGCACTGGTTACCAATAATAATCGAAACGTCAAAAACCTAATGTAGAATTGTTATTCCTCAAGTATTAGATGAGAATCGATGGCTATTTTTGATTTTAAGTCGATTCCTCCATGTCTTCAGCAATGGTTACCAATAAAAACCGAAATGTCAAAAATCAAACGTAGAATGGTTATTCCTCAACTATTAAATGAGAATTATTTTTGAATTAATGTCAATATGAACTACAAATTGCAAGTGAAATGTGATTAATAATAAAGGAACAAACATATTAATATTTCAAATGAATTTGGATAAAGTTTAGCAACGATCCGTTGCAGTTTATTTCATTTAGTGCGTGCGGATGGATGTATGTATGTATGGATGGATGGATGGATAGATGGATGGATGTTATCGTTTTTTTGGCCCACGATTTTTTCCACACCGTTGCACCGATTGAAATGAAATTAAAAACCTACCATTAGTTTAACAAAATGAAGCGCTGATTAGTTTTTGGTACATATCGGCCCACAAACATTAGTACTTTATTTCAGTACTTTTTTAGTTTTTTCTAAATATCTTGAAAATGACTTAACCAATTTTGATGAAATTTAATATCCTAATTAAGTACCTTGGGGACCACAAAAAAGGTTAAATAAAGTTTTTAGTAAAATTATATTTTAAAGTACTTTACTCTAGAATAAAATAGTACTTTTTTAATTTTTTATTTTAAATTCTTTAAAATTTATTCATTTGATCGTTTTAAGATAGCTCATTTAACCTAATTTAAGTAAGAATGGATAGGCTTCTCGCTGTGAAATGGTAAAAATTTGGGAGAAAATTTTGCTGAAGACATAGAGAAATTGACTTTAAACCAAAAATAGCGATTGATTCTCATCTAGTACTTGAGGAATAACCATTCTATATTGGATTTTTGACGTTTCGGTTTTTATTGGTAACCATTGCTGAAGACATAGAAAAATCGACTTTAAACCAAATATAGCGAATGATTCTCATCTCATACTTGAGGAATAACAATTCTATATTGGATTTTTGACGTTTCGGTTTTTATTGGTAACCATTGCTGAAGACACAGAGAAATCGACTTTAAACCAAAAATAGCGATTGATTCTCATCTAATACTTGAGGAATAACCATTCTATATTGGATTTTTGACATTTCGGTTTTTATTGGTAACCATTGATGAAGACATAGAGAAATCGACTTAAAATCAAAAATAGTCGATCGATTCTCATCTAATACTTGAGGAATAACAATTCTACATTAGGTTTTTGACGTTTCGATTATTATTGGTAACCATTGCTGAAGACATGGAGGAATCGACATAAAATCAAAAATAACGATCGATTCTTATCTAATACTATAGGAATAACCTTATTACCTTCCATTTTTGATGTTTTGACTATTAATGGCAACCTCTACTGAAAACGTGGAAGAATCGACTTAAAATCAAAAAGACTAAATTCTTTTATGGCAAACAACTCAAGCTTGAGTGTTGCCATTAATAGTCAAAACATCAAAAATGGAATGCAATAAGGTTATTCCTATCGTATTAGATGAGAATCGATCGTTATTTTTGATTTTAAGTCGATTCCTCCATGTCTTCAGCAATGGTTACCAATAATAATCGAAACGTCAAAAACGTAATGTAGAATTGTTATTCCTCAAGTATTAGATGAGAATCGATGGCTATTTTTGATTTTAAGTCGATTCCTCCATGTCTTCAGGAATGGTTAAAATAATAACCGAAATGTCAAAAATCCAATGTAGAATGGTTATTCCTCGACTATTAAATCAGAATTATTTTTAATTAATGTCAACATGAACTACAAATTGCAAGTGATATCTGATTAATAATAAAGGAACAAACATATTAATATTTCAAATGAATTTGGATAAAGTTTAGCAACGATCCGTTGCAGTTTATTTATTAACAAATTTAATTAATAAGACGTTGTCACTCTGGAGAAATACAAAATAATTTTTCGAATTAAATTGAAAGTTTTTGTGCCGAGGGTAGCAGAATTTTTATATATTGAAGGAGACAATAAAAGAGTGTGTCTTCTGCTGGAATTATAAATTTTATTTATTTATAACGAACTTTCCATTCATAAATTAATTCCTGTGAATCAATTGTAATATACTGATGAAGAGGGTAAAGCACTCGAAACTATAGTCTCGTTATAAATAAATAAAATTTATAATTCAGCAGAATACACTCTTTTATTGTCTCCTATTAAGAATTTTTCGAAGTTTAACAAGATAGATAAGCAGTTTCGAACTCCCTTGAGGTATATCTTATACCTGAGTTAGCTTTCGTAGCTCTTTTGAACTATTAAATTATAATTTCCTCACAAAGATACACCTATGAAAATTTGACCATAAATTCAGGAATCCATTTAAATAACTTTGAAAAAACTTTCTAATTGAGAAGTTCATTAAAAAAGAGTTTACACTTTGAAATTCTGAACTATACAACACGTCTGCTTTTTTAGTTAAGCTTAAATAAAATTGCAAGGTAACTTTTACATAAATGCTTTTTTAGGTCTACCGGAAATTTGGAATTTTTTTTAGAATCATCCCCCCTCGATTTTGGGGGTTTATTTTAAATGACCAGATGCGCGCATCCTTTTCTATTAACTTTGTTCAGTCAGTGTATTTAACGACCTCTCATTTAAAAGCATGCCATGAGGCTCAAGGTACGGATATGAGAAAAATCACTTCAGAAAATAAATAGGTGTTTTTCTTTAGAGAAAAACAATAAATCGTGTGCCATTTTAAAACTGTTTTTCCTAACATCACTTTTCATTCAAATTACCAGTATTCATCATAATTCGTGAATTGATTTAAGGAAGAAAAATGAGCATCTTTTTGCTTTGAAAAAATTCATCTGATAAAAAAATAAAAAAGTATCATTGGGAGGGAAAGCTGTCGTATCCGAAATCACCAATTTATCACCGGGTGAAATTTCTTGCCAAGACAACCCCAAACACTTTGGTCATTCTCGGGGCTCCAGAACAGAATCGTTTGCTTTTGTCTTTTGTTGCTGGCGATCGATTTTCGCTGGTTTCCAAGGTTCCCATTTCTAGTACAGGGACATGACGATTCGCGATACCCTCGAAATTTTATATTCCCATCTTAAATCCATGGGGTTTACGGAATATGCGTTAAGAATATTGAGAGAAACAACAACTTGTATAAAAAAAAGAAACACATTGTGGCAAATCAAATATTCGAGCGACGGCATTTCATAAATTCAATGCTCTTATCTAAACAGACACAAAAAGGTTTTGTAAAGAGAAAAACAGATCATATTTTTGCATTCATTTACGAAATTAAATGATTAGACCCTTGACATATACATCAATTTATAAATGAAAGGTAACAGATGCGTAGAGCAATTAAAAATAAACTCCAAATTAGGAATAAACAAATTTTAAATAGAAATACAATTAAATTAAAAAATTAAAAAAATCTACTAAATTTTAACTCTGAAAGTTTTTTTTTAATTTTTAATTTATCACAGAAGTTTCTATTAATAAAAAAGTGGAAAAATTAATATTTAATAATTTCATTTTAGGAATAAACATTTTTAATATAGAAATAAAAAAAATCTACTGTATTTTAATTCTGATTTTTTTTTAATATTTAATTTATCAAAAGAGAAGTTTCGATTAAATTTACATAGATTATATTTTTTTAATGAGATATTCTCAAAAAATGTACCTCGTTTCGACATCTGAATTTGGAGTCTTTTTCAAGCACTTGTGAAAGACTGTAGAATTAGGAGGTGAATGTTTTTGACTTAATGATTTTTCCGCTTTTCATCGTAACTTTAAATGAACTAGGCCGGTAGAGCATTCATAAATGAAATTTAAGCAAAGAATAAAATTAATTTTTTCTTTCGCGTATTTAGAATAAGTGATAGGTATCTAATATTGTAACAATATCTTCATAAGCTCTTGTTATGAATTTCTCTAATTCCGTTTTAAAAAAATTTACTTTCATTCGATAGATATTCTAAATATAGAAAAAGTGTATAGTTAGAGTGCGAGTTTTCACCACATATTCTTTGATCTTTAGATGCTTAAAGGGGTTCAAAAATATTAGTCTGTTTAAATTTTGTAGCAATGATATGAGGCTCCGAGAAGCTGCAACTCTAGGGCCCGGTCTCTGAATGGGATCTGGGGGTTCACTAAATATCATGGAAAATGGTGGCCGAGAGAGGGTCTGAGTATGATTTTTTTTCTGCTATTTTTGGCCATAACTTAAAATTTATAAAATAATAACATTTTTCTTTTTCAATATAATAAATATTTCTATTTCTATATATATATATATACTAGCTGTGAGGCCCGCCGAAGGCCAGGGTGGGCCCCCTCGCGGCTTGATTATTGAAGTTTTATTAGTACTGTTATTCTAGAATAAAGTCTATAGATATAATTGAAGATTCTATTTTACTGGCCCGTAATTTTAAAATTTAAATGAAAAACAACAAAAGATGATACAAATATAATATTTTTTTATTAAAATTGACCTTGTCCAAAGGAACATTTGGTCACCAAAAATTTGTCAAAATGTATAAAAAACGATAGATAGATAGATAGATGATATAGATTTATTTTTCAAAACAATACAATAACAGTTGATATTGAATTCTATAAAGAAAATAAACATACAAAATTTGAATGTGTATTGTTCTATTATGATTGTTGCTAAATTTTCTGGGGGGGGGGCGCAAAAATATTTCATGGTTGTAGTAAAATTTTCTCTTAGCCCGGCCCTGTTTATACCTTAAACTTTTATATGTATACTATATACCTATACATGTATATTGTTCTATTATGATTGTTGCTAAATTTGCAGGGGGGGGGCGCAAAAATATTTCAGCTTGTAGTAAAATTTTCTCTTAGCCCGGCCCTGTTTATACCTTAAACTTTTATATGTATACTATATACCTATACATGTATATTGTTCTATTATGATTGTTGCTAAATTTGCAGAGTGGGGGGGCGCAAAAATATTTCAGCTTGTAGTAAAATTTTCTCTTAGCCCGGCCCTGTTTATACCTTAAACTTTTATATGTATACTATATACCTATACATGTATATTGTTCTATTATGATTGTTGCTAAATTTGCTGGGGGGGGGGGGCGCAAAAATATTTTATGCTTGTAGTAAAATTTTCTCTTAGCCCGGCCCTGTTTATACCTGTAACTTATATGTAAAACTCAAACCCACGCGGAGAAACCCGAAAAACCTCTAATGACATAGAACCTATCCACGGAAGCCTCACTGTACATATATATATATACACAAATTTTTTAATAGAGTGGTCATTCGATAAGACAATATCAAACCTCGTATAAGCCCGATTAAGAGGCCTTGGTAGTGATAACTCAAAAACGATAAATCCCAGAAAATCTGAATTGAAATATTAATCAGTAGATATCATCACAAATTGTTTTTTGTTCATATCGGTCATCGGGAAAATCCCTTTATTTAAGTTATTTTAAAAAACGACCCCCAAAGATTTTTTTAAATATCTATCAATAATAATTTTTTTTAAATATCTATCAATAATAAAACTCGTATCTCGGGGAAAAAAGTTTGATAAGTTGTTTGAAAAGATACAGGATAAAGGTTCTAAGTTCGATTACTGGGAAGTGCATGTTTTCCCTTGGTTTATTTTAAATAAGTAAATTTAAATAATAATAATAGTAATAAAAATATAACAAGATAAGAATTTATATTTAAGGTCCAAATCTAAGATTTTAGTAGAATAATTTTGGAAGAACAATGGCAAAATTACAATGGTTGGGCCAAGGTATTCGTCCAAAATATCAATATATGGACCAATAGAAAATGGGGAAATGTAAACTTCCATATGACACAAGCGATCACTGGCCATGGAGTATTCGGAACATACCTATACAGGATGAAGATAAGACCGACATGAACATACTATATTCCAATGTGCGAGATGGACCCAGGTTAGAATGGCGGTTGACATGAAAAGTGCAACGCATATAACAAAAAACAATGTAGCCGATCTCTTGATGAAGTCAAGTCAAGTATGGACAATTGTGGCTGACATGCTGAGTAGCATAATGAGGATAAAAGAGAACGAAGTTAAGAATATGACTTAATATAAAGACACCGCCCTTCCCGAGGCAATGCTTACCGGCGGATTCAGGGGGGGGGGGGAGAAGGATGAATAAGTGGAAGTTTTATTGGGTAGTCCTTACTAGTGGAGGTTAGTCCCTTTCGCCATGAGCGTGCGTAAAAGCATTTCCCCACGATAAAAAATAGAATAATTTTATAACTTTTAAGGAGTTCGGTGTTGGTTCTAGGTGAAACATTTTAATATAATAATAAAACTAAGATACGAGGTAGGTTTCACAAAAAAGAAATAAAACAAAATTGAGTTTTGAATTCGATATATTTCGGGGGTTAGCCCATCTCTTAGACTCCTGATGATGGGCTAACCCCCGAAATATATCGAATTCAAAACTCAATTCTGTTCTATTTCTTCTTTGTGAAACCCACCTCGTATCTTAGTTTTATTATTAGAATAATTTTATATTGCATATCAGAGAACCTCGTCTCCTCAGGAGTCGAACCCGAGTATACTAACACGCTTGCCGGGCACGTTAGTTCTACCCTCGAAATTTTGCTTTTCCGTTCGAGTTGAATGGAGTAAAAATGCTGTCCTCCCGTAATATATAGTATGTCAGAGTGTGTTTTTGTCTCGAGGGTAGAACTAACGTGGCCGGCAAGCGTGGCAGTAGTCGGGTTCGACTCCTGAGGTGGCGAGGCCCTGTGATATGCAATATAAAATAATTATATTCAAATCTTACATTTCGACCTTAAATATAAATTCTTATTATTATTATTCAGTTCCATTATTTAGATATTATATTTGACAAATCAGAGGAAAATAGGAACAAATTAAACAGTGTTAAAACATTCAATCAAATGCGACGTTTCGCCAATTTATTATGGCTTCATCAGGCTATTGATCAATTTCACAAAACACTTTGTCATTTATTTTCTTACCAATTAGAATACATATATATATATCAATGTGAACACACTTATTTATACAATACTATTAATTATTTAGAGTAGCCAGCAATGGATTCAACCAGACTAACTGTAGGTACACTTTCCATGAGGTGTACAGATAGTCTGGTTGAATCCATTGCTGACTGCTCTAAATAATTAATAGTATTGTATAAATAAGTGTGTTCATATTGATATATATATATATATGTATATATATGTTCAGTGAGCCTTCCGCGGATAGGTTCTATGTCATTAGAGGTTTTCGGGTTTCTCCGCGTGGGTTTGAGAGTAGAACTTTCAAACCCACGCGGAGAAACCCGAAAAACCTCTAATGACATATATATATATATGTATTCTAATTGGTAAGAAGATAAATGACAAAGTGTTATGTGAAATTGATCAAGAGCCTGATGAAGCCATAATAAATTGGCGAAACGTCGCAATTGATCGAATGTTTTAACACTGTTTAATTTGTTCCTATTTTCCTCTGATTTGTCAAGTATAAATGTTTATAAACATTGGGTTAATTATTTTTATAAAAATATAAATTTGTTAAAAAAGATATAGAAATGTAAAAGTTTTAGCTATCGTGATAGCATACAATCAGAAAGACCAGATTCTCCATTTGGTCTTTCTCGGTTCAGGAGATCATAGCACGAGTAAATTCGAATTCTTTGATTTATTTTATGTAAGTGAAAGTAAAAAAGGTGTCGACTTTTCATCTCCTTTGATCCCTTGAGTATCTTTTTCCTACCGCTGAACTTGTCTCTAAACGTTTGTTTGATGCTTTAATAATGAACCTCCTTTGCTTCGCTTTCTTCCTTCTAGAACGTAACCCTTGCGCGATGTTTTCTCTTTGTGTTAATTATAGTTTGATAGTCTTTGTTTGTAAATTTCCTTACAAACGGCTTGTTTGTCGAATATTCAGCAAATCTAAATAGTGCTTCAATTTACATGAGCCGTAATTAGCAACTCATTACTCACACGAAATAAGACTTTTCGAATTCAAGACTGAAATATACTCGGAATTCATTTCCATACTATTTTATTAGATTATTATAATTAAAATCCTTTGAATTTTTTAATTGAAAAATTTAATTATATTCATGGTACTTAAAACCAAATAAATTGCTGTAATTATGTCTCCAGAACATTTTGTTAATATAAATATTGTTCAGAGAGAAATCCTATCTTATTAACACATTTAGCCTTTTTTAAATTGTCATAATTTTATATAATTAATTAGAATAGAAAATTAATACTAGCAAAGCCTTAACAAGATTCACAAACAAAATATTTAATTTGATAAAAATTCAAATTTCTTATAGAAACAGACAATTAAATTTCTGAAGAAATCCCAAGAGAGTGATATTATTTATTTCACACCAAAAGGGCTCTGCGCCTTCTGTAGAAATTCATAATTTGAAACACTCAACAATTTTTAATTAAATTATATGGCATTCCTCTGTGATTAAATTTAGAATCACTAAACCTCGAAATCTCACAAATGAAGATTGAGTTTTTGAGTGAAATGTTCAGCGCGATATATGTCAGATATTTATTTATTGCGACTCGCGTTCAATTCTTGAGATAGTCAATACAACCCTTCTGGTATATAATACAAATTAACCATGATAGCTCAAATTTACACTGTCTTCTTAATTCTTTAGAAATTCAAAGTCAGCTATTATCACCTTTTCCTCCAAGATCGACGATTTTAAAAATATGCGTTTTTATATATAAATTTTGTATCTTTAATTGTTTATATTTAAAATTTTTAAAAATGTTTTAATAAAATATGTTAATATTATTATTCAGAAAGAAAAATTAAATTTGTCTTATATTTGTACGCTATTTGGATGTCTGTCTGGATTTCGATAGCCACAATAATCCAAAAATAAAAAGTTATAAAAAGTTGTCTGGAGAAAAACTATTTTAATTTCTAAAACAAAATACTGTTTAAATGTTGTGCTATTTGGCAATTTAACTTCCAATTGAAAAATTAAAAAAAAAAAAAAAAATGGAACGCTTATATGGAGTACTCTTGAACAGTTGTACTATAGCTGAAATGTGACTCACAAGTATGTATTAATAAGCTTCACTTTTGTGAATGACAAAAAATGAAAAAATCATCAATCGATAAAATTTAAATTAATTTCAAATAAAAAAAAATATATATATATTTTTGAATTTCACTCTCAGAACTCCATCCTTGATTAGTTTTTTATTTATTTAAATTTAAATTGATCTTCTGAGGCAGTTTGCCTAATATATTGAGTAAAAAATTACAGAATATTACAAAAGTTTTTGTACTTTAGGCCCGGGTGTGTGGACGTGACTGTTTCAAGATGATTTGGCTCGGCAAACAACTTTAGTGGTTGTTCTGGGCGGAGGTAACTTTTGTTAATCCCCCTATTTGGCTCATCAGCAAGTTTTCGGGACTAAGGAGATCACTTACCGTTAAGGTTCGATGGAATCTCAGAGGTTATTGAACATAGGCCATTTATCCGAGGGCAAATTTGAGCCATCAAGTCAAGCCTTGATAGGCTAGATTGTATAGGATCTGGTCAAATAAAGTTGCATGAGACACGCGCGTCGACCTTAGAAAGTATTCTTGGCTTGCGTTAAGGCCAACAACAAACACCCTACGTTAAAGATAATGTTTAGCGAGAGGGAAGGTACAATAATGGTAAAGAGACTGTTTTATGAGATGCTTGAAGGAGAGAGTGAGATAAGATCTAAGACGGAATTCAGGAAGAAAGGAGTCAGCGCCGCCTGCAAGTGACTAGGTATGGATTCAAATAGAACGTCCTGTGCTGCGGGTTGCGTCAGCAGGCAAACCTTATTTGTAATTTAGCTACAATATATTTACCTACATTAACAAGAGTTTAAAGGCCAAATCAAAGATCGTTTTAGATATATTTGGCTTCATGTCAGAAGGGACTGCCTCTTAGAGAGGCAAGCTTAAGTACCAAACTTGAATTCCGGGTGTTGATTTAATCCTAGAGCCCCTTCGACTCCCAAATTCCCCTTTGACATAAAATAAAACATTTCTAATACGATATTTGATTTGAACTTTAAATTATTTTTATTTATTTATTTTACATAATACATGGCATATCAACTACTAAAGTGCCACCGAGTTCCTGACTTCTTTTTTCCCTCTTCAATTCCATTCATTCAACAACAAAAAATCAAAATCAACAATATAGCAGACACAGAACAACAGAAAAACAAAACCTCCGACAAATCATATTCCATATACAAAACACACAAGAAATATCTACGAAGCAAAAATTCATATAGGTAATAAGAAATTCAACCAAAACAGATAATAATAAAAATAAGTCGAAAAACTATAATATATTAAATTTGAAGAAAAAACCTGTTACTTTTAAAAATTGAAATAGATTGTTAAATTCTTTGGGATCTACCAACATATTCTTCAAATTTCCCTATATTTTAAATCTATCTCTCGGGATATTGTATAAAGGACACTCATCAAAAGATGGTGTACATTCATTCTCTTATTACAAGAAATTATTTTTAATGTAAAGTAAATCGTATTGAAAATCCCAATTAATTTGCAAATAGTTTTAAATAAAATGTTTGATAAACTTGATATATTCAAAGTGTTAATGAAATTTATAACTAGTTTTAAAAAAAGTTTTGATTTCGATCTATAAAATTTATCATTATTATTATTATTATTGTTATTGTAAATATATTTTAAATTACTTTAAATAGACAAAAAAAATCAATAAGAAAATCATGTGTTTTTTAGTTATGGTTAAAATTATATTTTAAATTACTTTACAATCTATATCTACATTTAGAATATATTGGGTGAATTCAATACCGACTCCAATAGGGGTCACCAGCTTCAACCTACTCTCGAATATTCATTTAGAACTAATTTTCAGGTTTAGCTCAAATCATTTGTTGAGAAATATTTGAAAAATGATCAAAAAAATTCGAGTAAATGATGTTGTTCTCTGCTGTTAAAAAACATATATATAATAAAAAAAATTCAATTATTTGTAAAACAATCTCGGAACGTTTATTTTGAATCTAGACGTTTCCGGAGAAATTCTCCCTTTATCGATAGAATTTTTTTTAATTGAAAAAAAAGGGAGAATTTCTCCCGAAATTTCTAGATTCAAAATAAACGTTCCGAGGTTGATTTACAAAGATATGTATTTTTTTTTTTATTTTTTTTTTTAATTATATTATAGGATCAATAATTAATTTTTATTTTCAATATATATAATTTATTTGCTAGAGACTATAATTTTGAAAGCTTGACTTTGATCATCCATATTTATAAATAGCAATATTATATCTGTTATTCTCATGGGTTCAAATACCCAATAGGATGGAGGTAAATTCGTTTGCTAGTAATATTAAAGCTGGTCGGTCAACAAACGACGTATTCATTTATTCAAGCAGAGGATAACCTCATTGATTTCTTCTTATCAATTAACAACTCTGATACTCACAGCAAACTAAATATTTTGAATTAAACCCTTTCTTTTGATTTTATTAAAATATATACCAATATAGCCCGACTAGCTGCAAATATTTGACCGGATAATCTGATTCCTTCCAGGGAAGGCAATGGAAAATCATCGCTGTAAAAAATTTCCCAAGGCAAATTACAATAGAGAGGATACTCTCCATAGTAATCATCGACGCTTAAAGTATGGCACTTAAAAAAGAATATACCACATCGTGGGCTTCTAGCGAAAAGTCACTAAGAACACTTTTGGTGGATTTTCATCTAATAGTACGTAGTCGTGTGTTTCGATCATATTTATCGATATAAAAATAGTTTAAGGGAATTAAAATAACACAAACACTATTAAACGTAAAAAACAATTTCACTAAGTGCAATTCACAATGTTCTGATTTTACAGTGCGAAAAAAAAATATGAATGTAAAGTATTTTACTCAATTGTGTAAGGTATAAAACATATTTATAATTACAAAAAACAAAAGCTAAGCAATTAAATTGCTACTTAAGTATTTTTAAAACTAATCGTAAGTTTGAAATTGTAAGAAAATGTTACTTAATAACTTTTCGCAATAAGCTCACGATATATACTAACCGCGACGCCCGTCTTCGAACTTAGCAGTATGTGATATGACTATTTTCAGCAATTGTTCATATTTTTTATTATCATTGTTGTTATTGGGATAAATGATTATCTAGAAATATTTTATAAATAAAATTTAATACACTTTGAGAAAATGTAAGAAACTTTTAATAAATCCAATGCTATATATTTATTCCATTTTTTATTACATTTTCTATTTATTCCTGTTTCGTATTTGAGGGGATTGGAGCGATGTTGATCTCATGAGGCTCCTTTTGCAGCCTTCTCTTTTTTCCGCCTGACCAATTTGTCAATGGCTGCTGGTTATTTGTTCCTTTCATCTTCGTGATATTTCCTTGAAATGGTATTGCGATAAGTATCCAGCAGGAAATAAACTACGCATTTTTAGGTTTATATTGTAAATCTAAATTTTAGGGTATTAAGAGTGAAAAAAATTCATATATCAGCGCTTTAAGGGTTAGAATTATTCAAGTAGAAAGTCTTAAAAAGTTTCTGCTGACTATAAATAATTTCGCGATTTTTTTTTTCAATCATTTTTCAAGAAAGCTGAGTTTTAATTTCATTTACTACAGGAAAAATTGAATAAAACCGATTAAAATATAGATGGTGAAATTACACTGAACTTGTATTGTAAAAGCATATCACCATGAAACCAAATATTGAATTCGTTCAAAATATTAATTTTTTGACTCTTCGTTTATAAAAGTGTACAACAAAACAGAGGGTCTTTTCGTCTGGGTTCCGATACCAGCGATAATCCAAGAATGAAGAGTCATAGAATGTTTTTTATCGAAAAACTAATTGAACCCGTCATTTCGAAAAGGAAACAAGTCCATAAATGAAAACTTTTCAGGATCAACAAAAAATTGTTTTTTATAAAGAAATTGAATATAGTAGTAGATAAATAATAAACATTTATTATTTTTGTGATGTTTATTTTTATAAAAAAAAAGTATTTATCATACAGTCATATATAAAATGGCACCAAAAAGTTATTTTGAAAAAAGTGTGACTCGTGCTCTTTTCGAAATGACGGGTTCAATTAAATTTTGAGTTGTTTTTTTGCTCCATGATTTCAGGATGAAAAATAATGCAGAAAAAATACGAGAAGAATCTTTATATGAGAAGCTCTCTAACTGATGTAGTTAATAAGTTAGAATTATCACAAAGTCTTAATTGATATGCTGCAACTTTATGTTAAGATTTCTATCTACAAAGGTTCATTTGCCATATAACGATTCGATATTTACTCATTTTAACTATTTTTCATGGAAGCGAGTCGAAACGTTAGGAAAAAAATAAATTAACTTTTATTTAGATTTTATTCAATCCTGGCTGGAAATAGATATCGAATTATTTTAATCTGGATTTAAAATTAAAAATAATATTAATATCCTTCTTAAAATTTCCATGCAATGCTCGATCCGCCAAGTAGTAAATAATAATTAAAGCCAATAAAATGTGTGGATTAATTAAGAAGAACGTAGAAAACTTGATATGAACAGCATGGTGTGTATTTGGTATTTTTGGTCCCGCTAGGGAAGAATCCTCCCCCCACCCCTAAAGGGCAATTTTAGTATTTCAAATGGTGAATTAATCTGCGTACAAATTTCAAAAGTTTTAAATAACCTATTAAAAAGAAGTGGCAAAAAACAGCCTCAACTTTCTCATTAGGTAAATATTACTTATCTTTATCTCTAAATTAAAATAAAATTTACCTCGTTGTTGTTTTTAATATTAAAAGTATATTATTTTAAATAAACTTTTTGAGTTAGAAAATACTAGAAAGGGGGAAATGACATTCTTTCAAAATTGCAGAAGGGGTTTAGTGGAAGAAAAAGGATAAGACCCTCTGCGCTAGGGGATATAAATTTAAACAGTAAAAAATGTAGTATTGCAAGCGAAGAATATTAATACTTCGTATATCGTCGCTGTTATCAATGGTCTGCTAAATAGGGTGTCTGCTCTTTGCTCCAATAATCATTTTCATATACAAGTATGCTTGATTTTCTCTGCTTGCCTAGTGTGTTGTCAACTGTTCCAAGGTAAACGCAGAATCTTTTATTTTAAAAATGTGTAAACATCTGAAATTGCCATAACGCCTTTGTTTGTATATCGATTTTGTTTTCATCCAACAATATTAAAAATCAATTTCGTGTCTGCGGTTTCAATTAATTCGAAATTGAATTTCAAAAGTGGGATTACATCTTTCCCCCCAAAGCCATTTTCGCCTAATATTCTTTTTTTTTAGTGGTTTGGTGTTTAATGAAAAAGAAGAGAGAGCAACTAAACAAATAGAGTAGCTCTATTTACTGGCAACCAAAAAGCAGCTGGGCTGGTTGTTGAATTTGACAAAAGGGCTGATCGTGCTCCGGGTCAAATTCACACTCCTCTTGCTTTTTATTTCACGATAAAATGATTTCCTATTGACCAACAGTTATCAATCACATCTTTTTCCTGAGTGAAATACGTGACCAAATTCACAATGAATTCAATTATCATGTTTTGTTCAATTTAATCAATTATATGTCTGTTTTATTTTATATATTGTTTTAATAAAACTATTATTCGAGTCCAACTCGCCTCAACCGGCTAAAATCTGATCCCTAGATAGAAGACAAAATTTAAAAATATAATAGTATCGTAAATTGGCTGATGGCTAGAAAGGTCGAAAAGCCAAAAAAAAATAAAACTATTAGTTAATTGATTACCTATTAATTAATATTTTAAAACCTTTAATCTCACAGTAAAGAAATCAAAGTTTTCAAAAAATGATGCCATTAAATTGAAAAGGTTTTGCTATTATCACTTATAGGGAGGAAATGTAAAATGATTTAAATGTTCTATTGTGATCATGATATTGGAGTAGATTTCAATCGATGCCACAAGAATCAATCAATTCTAACTTTCTAGTAGAAACTAAAACTGTCTAAGCATAAAATAAAATATAAAAGTTCAAATTCCGGAAAGTAGCAGACTTGACATTTTTAAATAAATCTATTAGAATCGAGCTGTTATGGATAATTTTAAGGAGCAAGAGAATATAATCCTTTTAACATGTAATAAAAATTAACTATAAAAATTTAGATTTAGTAAAAATGAAAATCTTTCGTGATTTCTTTATATCTACTAGATACCTATATAATAAAATCTTAAGAGGAAAAGGTCGTAATAATATGGCTTCACCTAGACAGAACCTAGATTCTTTTGCGAAATGGCTGAAATTGTTTTTGGAAAAGAAAATCAAAATTTTATAAAAATAATGTTGTTTTATCAATATAAAATTTATGAAATAAAAGATTTTTTTCTTATAATTTTGGGAACAAGGTTTATTTTTTTATTTTTTATAAGTGTGATTATATTGGTGTATTCATTTTAGAAATACATATATACATTTTTGAAACTAGACAAAACTTTCTACGATTTTTCGTTGTTAAGTTCATTGTTAACAAAATTCAGATAGTCAAAGACACAGTAAAGGAAAATACTATGCCTGATTTCAGACATTTCTAAACCGAATATTAGAAAAAATTTCACACTCATTCGCCAAGCGTGTTGAGTAATAAAAATGTGATTTAAAATTATTCCCTGCAATAGGAAATAATAATAGAATAAAATAAAAATTCCTTCTACTGCGTTAATTTAATTAAATGTTTCTAGCATTTCATTTACGTATTTTAATCAAGATGATCAATTTGATAAAAATCCCCAGAAAAATTAAATATTCAAATCAAGAGATTCCAATCTCTCAATCAATTGATCACCTAGCGACCTTAATATATAATTAGATTACTAAATATAGCTTAGATAAATTATTCACATGTTCTGATATCAATCATTTTTTAATATTTATAATTTCATGCGAGCAAATCAAAGAGGGTGTCATCAGTATGATAATATTCAGACATTAATGCTAACTTTGTTATTATTAGGGCTACGAAGTCTAAATAGGTAAATTATAAAAAATTTTAAGAATACTTAATGTAATAGTGAAAAAAAAACAATTAAAGATTTGAATTTTTAAGATCAAAGGCATTTTTTTAAATGACACCCTGTGTGATTTAACATGTATGGTATTATAAATACATAAACAATTCGTTTTTAAACAAAAAAGTTCAAATGACAAACGAAAATCAGAAATTATGAAGTATGTAATTGAAATATTGTGTTATCATGAAAGAATAGCAAGATTATAGTATTAGAATACAACTATTAATTGATAGTTGTTGTAGTAGAATCTTATAGTTATCTATTGTTTCATATTATATCTGTATACATTTTATATTTTTGGATTTTTTCTTAGTATCTATTTGAACATTGAATAGAATTTTAAACGACACCCTTTTCTTTTAAAGAATAATAAAACAGTGCCTGGAGCACTGAACGATGCTCGGTAACTTTTTGCCTCTAAATAGCTTAAGTTTCAAATTTCAAGGCTCTGCGACTTACCGAAGACGAGATATGAACAATTAAAATATTTATTTTGCGACATGACTAATTTACACCCCCTTCTTTTATTTCAATCGGATTAAAAATTTGACAGAACTAATAACTCATGATACTTGATAAGTACAGCAAATTTCACCGAAATTGTTAGAGCTGTTTTCGAGAACTCGATTGGATATACTATTATATACAAGATTTGCTAGATTAATATAATAAGATAAGATAATAATATATAATAAAGGGTGAAAAAAACTTCAATTCTTAATTGTTTTTTATGATTTTACTTTTTAAATCAATTATTTTTCTGAATTTCCATTGATAAAGGTATATATATATTTTCCCCGAAACTTTTGGATTTCTAATAAACGTATTGAGATTGTTTTATATAATACATGTGTCATGTGTGTATATTAAGTTGTATCAATCAGAATACACCTTCTTTGATTCGATTTGTATAAAATCACTATTTTGATAAGAAAAACGTTTCGATACTAATAATGATTATTTTATTTAATAAATAAATTCGAAAAAGATATTAAAATTTCCAATGACAGAATGAAATGTATAAGAACAGAATGTTTAGGCAGTTTTGGTTGTTTGGTTGTTTTGACAACAAACAAACAAGCTTTTGTGTTATGATATAGGAAAAGATAATGTCAAAACAGACGGTATCTGTTTCAGAGCTTTTTGTCAGTCCCGGAACAAAAGTTGCTGTCTCTCTAGAGGCCTCGCCTAAAGCAACTCGTATGAGTCAAATCAAGTTAACATATTAAGAAAAATGGATCTAAAAAAAAAAATCTATAAATATATAAGGAGGATTTTATTTAAAAATGTAAAAAAAAAGTGGTAAATAATTTTTTTATTAGTACCTATCCGAAAGATTCCCATACATATATATTATTTAAATTAGAAGCTTAAGAGTTTATTTTAGTTCAATTTTCCGTTAAAATCGGCCATAATTGTACTTTGATTAATGAGTGGATTTTAGTTTATACTGCATTTTGAAATAAAAGTGTATGAAAGTATTTTTTAATATGTTTATTTAAATGTTTTTTGCATTTGACGATGGATAAGAAACAGCAATGAGAATTAAATATTACAAATACATTTTGAGTTATAAATAAATATAAAAGGATTTTAAGCCGTGAGATTTCTTGTTAATGTGTACATTTTATTTTTTAATTGCATAGAATGGCATGGCTTAATTTTGGCAGGAACATTCCCGAACGGTGTTCCGGTTCTTTTTTGCTCAATCAAGAAATAGGAATGGTAAAATAATTTTTAAAGAGTTAGCTGTCGGTTCAAGGTGAAACATTTTTAAATAATCAGTAAGTAAAATTTCAATGTAGGTTTCATAAAGAAAAGCTAAAGAATATAATTTAGCGCTAATTTTTCCAAACGTTCCGGTATTTTTTTTTTAATTAATCCTTGCATAGAAGTATTTTCTTTTGTAGATAGACTGGTAGAACTCTTGAGATTTGATGGAAAGGTACCCCAAAGATTATGAAAAGTACGAATTCTGAATAAAATAATTTTTTGAAACGTCATTTGCACCTCTTTAAAAACGGAAATTTCGTATAATCTTCCCTTCTTCGGGGTTTAAAAAGGTTAAAGGGTTAACGAAAGAAGCTTCTAACCAGCTCATACAGAAAAATAAATAAGTAAATTAACTCAATAAAAAAATCAAGAGACATGCTCAATTACTATATACGAGGAGTTATAGATAATTTTTATTATGTCAATAGGGTTGTATTCATCGGTTTGGAAATTGAATCAAAATGCCAAAAATGGAGTCCTGGCACTTAGCTTGCCCTCCGAGGTGGAATAAATCTGACATATAAAATCAGTAAAACATTTTAAAGGAATATTTAATTCTAAAGGTTATAATTGGAATTAAGGACAAGTTTTTTGTGTGATTATTTTATATTTTAACCAACGTTTCGTCGAATAGTTTACTATTTGAAGCCCTGAAGAAGTCGGTTAAGTCGACGAAAATTTGGTTGAAAAATAATAAAATCACACAAAAAACCTGTCCCTAATTCCCATTATAAACTTTCGAATTAATACACATTATGCACGGAAATGATAATAATAATGAAATATTTAATCTATATCATTAAAAAAATTTGCAGTTATTATAAACATTTTTTTTTTCATTTATTCATTGGCATTGGGCACAAACCCATTTTGCCAAAATTCTAAACATATTACAGAGGTTAAGAAAGGTGACTGGGCTGCATTTTTGCCATTGAGGGGATGAATATTGTCCTTCTGACATAATAAAAGTTATCTATAACATATCTAATTTAGTAGTAGTTGACCGCCTCTTTTGGTTTTCTAAAGAAATCTTTACTCTGCTACTAGTAGCAGTTATCAATATATTTAAAGCAGTTCAATGTTTACTTTGCTAGAATATACTTACTTTAGTTAGGGGTGTTCAAAAAAATGTCTTTTTTTTGTCGTTGTTGTTCATGTTCATTGAAATATAAAGTCCCTAAAAAATCTTTTCAATTTATCTTAGAAGAAAAAACATAATAAAATAAATAACACAACCTACAACAAAGAGGATTCGTTTTTCTTTCTTCTCGTCCACCTTGTCGCAAAGAAAATAACAGATTTATTTTGAATTGGTTGTTTAAATTGAAAAAAAAAACTCAGCTTTTTTATTATTTCGCGATTTATGTTATATTTATTTATTATTTTTTATATTTTATCCACAAACCTGATTTCAGAAGTATATAAATTTAAGATAAATATAAGACGCGGGGCAGCTTCTAAGAATAATATTAAATTAAAAGAGCCTCAACAGAATACATTAAATATTTTTAAAATTGAATTCAGATTCTTTTCTGGTATTTTTTTTTGTATTAAATTTCATTTAAAATTAAAATTTACATAACAGAGTGAACTTTTTTAGCTGGTTTTAATGTCAGTAAGGGTTCGTCTAAAAGAATAGCCAGTTGTCTGGTTAGAATTTACAGCCCTTGGCTTCGGAAACCTTTGGGAATATTAATTTGGATTTAGCCTAGGACTCTTGCTTACCTTCGAGTAGAATTTCGAAGAACATTCAAAAAACTCACTTGCTTCTAATAGTACCATAATTGCATCTTAAATTTTTCAATTTTATTTATATGCGTTGCATTTCATGGATTCAATCACTAGGTGAGAAAATTAATTAATTATTATATATATAAATATTGTGTCATAAATCATCATTTGGATGCATTTGAAATTCATTTTTCTCGAAGTCGATTTTTAAAATATTCTGAGGTACCTCAGTGACTGATTTATTTTTATTATTATTATTATTTACATTTATTATTAAAAATTACTATGCTTTTGAAAGAGGATTATTCTTTTATTTTTACTTAAATTTATATTTTTTTGTAGCTTAACGGTGCTTCAAAGTTAAATTCAGAACATGCTAATTTGACCCTCAGCTTGTAAAATTAGTTTCATCGCTGGCAAAGGAATTTCAACCAGGTTCAAGTCTTGCTGGAATTTTTTCACTTTTATTTAGAATAATTTTCAAAAATCTTATCATTTTCCTTAAGGTTATTACAAATTACTTACTATATGCTTACAAGTTACGATGTTTTAAATTTTTTAACAAATGATTAAACTTTTTGAATAGCAAAAATGTAGCCATTGTCTATTTTGATATTAGTGATAATCTTAAACATATTGGCCTTACTCATTTATGATGGCTCAAATCAGGCTGAGAGAACAAAATTCTGTATCTTTTATTAAAAAAATGGGTTTGAAAAAAATTCGAAAAATATAATATTAAAAAAAAAAAAAATAGATCTGTTACTGTTAATGTGAAAATTTTTCGGATTATAATAGAGATTTAATCTCTAATCTTTTATCCTGTATTGAAAGAACATATGAAATGAGTTTTCGTGTAGTTGATACCTGAATAGTTTTATATTTCGACGTAGAGTATTGATATTTTCTATTAAACTGTGCGCATGCTCAATCGAGAAATTGCATGATGTGGAAAACCTGAATGAACATGTATAATTATTTTCTGTCATTAAATAATGTATTAAATTATGTTATATAATAATACTGAGTTAATTATTTTACCAAAGAATTACTAAAGTTTTAACTCGTTCGAGCATGTAGATAATTACTCAATGGAAACATTTTTTTGTTTTGTTTCCAAATAATTTTTTACTGTTATCTGGAAGTATTGTAATCATGCAGAAAAATAGTTTTACTTTTGTAGATCTATATGTTTTAAGCTTTTCTTCATCCATAAAGTAATGGTTATTTTCGTCCATATTTAACCCGAAAATCACTCTGAGTTCCAGGATAAATTTAAAATTTAGTACTTATCTTTTGAGATTAAGAGGTGATCGTATTTTGCGTGAGATTTCATCTAGTATTATTTATACTAGAATATTCTGTGGTAAAAATTTGGAGACCTTGGGAAACACTTTTTAGTTGTAAGTAAATATCAAGTGAACACTAATGTAATTTTAGTATTTTATTGTGAATGCAGCACCCTATATGAAGATTTTCTACTTGGTATTAATAGTATTATTTTATTTATTCTTTAAATTTTCTAAAAAATAGATTAAAATGTCTTAAAATATCAGTATTTTGTCAAACCTTAAATACTTGTTTTTAAATATATTTTTTATCAACAATTTTGTAGTTCTTTTTGAGAAGTTTTGACGTAAAAAAATTATTTGAATGAGGTAGGTACTTATATTATTTAAAAAAATTAAAAATCAGAGAACTTATGATATTGAAGCAGACAATAAAAGAGTGTGCCTTACCTCGAGACTATTTCATTTTAATCATAACATCGAACTTATTAGCCGAGAGGTGATCCGCGATTGCAAGTAGGTGTACACCTCTTTGGAAGTAATTAGGAAGTACTTGGAAATATTTGGAAGTACTTGGGAATATTTGAAAGTACTTGGAAATATTTGAAAGTACTTGGAAATATTTGAAAGTACTTGGAAATATTTGGAAGTATTTGGAAATATTTGAAAGTTCTTGGAAATATTTGGAAGTTCTTGGAAATATTTGGAAGTACAAGTGGAAGTTGGTGTACAGCATATTAGGTCGCGATTCACCACTCGTTATTAGCTATTTAACAGTCAAGCCAGAATATTGGTAAAGTAAAGCCGAAACAGCACCGGCAGGCGATATTATAATACAATATTTATCATGGGGAGATTTTTTGTAAACCTCGTAGTCTGCTATTTTTTGTCATCAAAAATTTTTTACCTTTGTGAAAAATTAAAAAAATGAGTATCATATTAGAATAATAAAAAAATTATACCTATAAATTGAATTACCTGACCTCATCACTTTCTCATTCAAGATTTCATACTTATTAGCAGAAGTGTGGTAAATTAAAAATCTCTAAAAATGTCAAACTTTGTTAAGAAAATAATATTTCCACCTTCGTTTTGTTGGGTAATGGTAATCAAATTCAAAAATGAAAAATTTTCATAAATTGTATAGGTATGGATAAATAATTGACTCGGGGACTAGGCTGACGCGCCGCTTCCCGATTGGGTCAGCAACCTAATGAACAAGCTCCGACTTGTTCAATGGGAAGAGGTAAGTGTAAATACGAGTCTGGGCAATCGACGTGACGGTGGCGCTTTCCATGCAATTGATCGAATCTTCAGTATTATTTGTGCTACGAAAATTTCCGTTAAATTGAAAAGAAAACACACATCTTACCAAATTGATAGAAAAAATTATTCTTTTTAATTTAATTTAATAAAATCAAGACCTGGCCGTATTATTATAACTTAAGGTAAGAGAGACATCCAGCAAATTAAGGACGTTTCAATTTTATTTTCATCGGAAAAGAGAATAGTTTTACCAGAAGGTATTATGTTGTTCGTTTATGATGTAAACCAGTGTTCTCAAACTATGGTCCACAGACCACTACAACTTTCCATGTATATTTCAGAAAACCCCAATTGTATTTCAGAATTCTCAATTGAATATTAGAAAATCACAATTGTATTTCAGAAATTTCAATTCAATTTCAGAAAACGCTAATCTTGTTTACCAAAAACACATTCATAAGCTGGACAATCACTCCAACCCGTCAGCCATATCCTTAGTCGATAATAGACAATCTTTAAGAATACTAAATAAGAACCATATCCTTGACACAGAAGACCGCTATACGATAAACAACTGGGAAAACAAATTTCACTAGGAAAGTCATCACTGGATGATTTCTCCTATTTCATGTATTGTATGTATGTTTGGATGGACAAGATATGAATATACTCGTATATTGATAGTGTGAGAGAATGAATGTATATTTTATCAAATTAACTTATAGTTCAAATTGTATCGATCTCATTGTAAAATGACATATTATTTAATAAAATAAAAAAATGTATAACGAGACTATAGTTTCGAGGGCTTTGCTCACTTTCACCCATCAATTCCTATAATAGAGTGATGAAGAGGGCAAAGCCCTCAAAACTATAGTCTCGTTATAAATAAATTGAAAAAAAAATTTATTTTTATTATTTCAGTAATTAAAACATTTTAAAGTGGTAAATAATTTAAAAACAGAATCCTGAAGAAAAAACTCAAAGATTTTTATGCTATGATATTTTTGCTTTGTTGCTTGGTGGATTCTACGTTATTAACTATATTTTTTGATTAACAAATATCTATGGAATTAGTAAATTTTATATGCCGCCCGAGCCATTTGTTTTTCCTTCAAATGCGGCCCGTGTAAGGGACACCCCTGATCTAAGATTTAAATTGACCCTTTCTTTTATCGTATTTATTTAAATAATAATTTTTATCTTATTCTTAAAACTTTCTAATTTTCTTTATTTTTCTATGAAAAATTGTATTTAATTTACCCATGCCCTGCCAAAAAATTGAAGTTTCTGTTTAATTGAAAAGTTTTTGTTTTGCCGAGAGTAGCAAAGTTGTTGATTCACAAAGAGAAACAAAGAGGTTCTCTGCTTGATGCAAATAAACATACACACATATATATCGAAATTATATATCTGTATATATATTATTTATTTCTTTGAAACCATAGTTACGAAGACCTGGTCTTCATCGTCAGTCTTTTTTTTTAATTATAATTTTTTAATTATAATATTATTTTTCATGGAGTCAATACCGTTTGGATATTGAAAATTTTCGATCTTTACTTAGCTGGGAGCCAGCTAAAATATTTATAATTAAAAAAGACTGATGATGAAGACCAAGTCTTCGAAACTATGGTCTCAAACAAATAAATAATATATATACAGATATATTATTTCGATATATATGTGTGTATATTCATTTGCATCAACCTCTTTGTTTCTCTTTGTGAAGTTTCTGTATTTGAAAATTCCAACTCGAATATATTTTCAAGCAGCGATAAATAAAAGATAAGACCGAATGCTCGGATGACCATCGAGCCACGAGCGAAAGAGGTAATCTGCAAAATCGATAAATCAATAGAATTTATCGCGAATAGTTTTGCTGAAGAGAGAGTAAAAAAAAAAAAACTCGATAATTTTGAAATTCCATAAGATTGGATTTCGTTTTGAATAGCTCATCGTCTCTCTATTGAATCTAATTTATGTTGACTAAATAGCAGGAGCGATGCCAAATCACAATGCCACCCCTTCAGCTCATGCCTCTGGGCAGACACCCTCTCTCCCAAGGCTAAATCACTTCCAAAATAGCTATCGTCGGTATTCATCAAGCATCCTGCATGCATCGTTTCTAATCATCTAATGCATTGTTCAATTTATCAATTCATATTATGTTAAGGATCCGTAACAAGTTAATTACACGAATATGCAATCAATAATATTACATAATAAACATTCAAATTTCGAGAAAAAGGAGGCATTTATTTTTGTAGAAATTTGTTTAGTACCGAAGAAAAAAGTGTATCTACAAATGAATGTAATGGGAAACTGCTGGACTTTTTTTTAATATAACAGGTCATATGCTTTAGACCAGTGCTTCTTAACCTATGGGTCGCGAACCAAAATTGCAAAACATATTCTTTGGTTTGCGCAGAGTCGTTAATCAAATATTTTACTTATTATTATAAGTTGAAAAATATATTTTGATTTATTCAATACTATAAAAAATGAAAATATGAAAAACAGGCTCTTTTTCATTAAATTTTCCTTAGATCGAAAAGTACCTTTGGTTATAGTACAAGATCCCGACTTAGTTCGACCTTCAGCTATCGAGTTTCCTGATGAAATTAATATTTTGATAATATAATGTATAAATAAACAAAACTAGATTTGGTCGACATCCAATTTCCCTGCATAGCTATTTTTGATAAAAAATTAAATAAAATAAAAATAAATAAATAAAAAAAATTACCTGTTGATACCCTGTCTACCTGGACTTATGCAGGGAAAAAAGATGGCGATCCAACTTTGGCATTTTATATACATATTTTACTTTCGATTGGTGTTAACTACATTTATGTAATAAAATTAACAACTTTAATTTTTTTATTAAAAATAGCTATGCAGGGAAATTGGATGTCGACCCTGTCAAGTTTTGTTTATTAATACATTATATTATCAAAATATTAATTTCATTTGGAAACTCGATAGGTGAAGGTCGTCCTAAGTCGGGATCTTAGACTATTATCTTAATTGTTACAAAATAATATTATATGTGATTTAAAAAAAGTGATCATTGAAAATTGAAGAAAATTTTTCAAGTATCGTCTAAAAAAGATAATTTTTTTTACGGGGGCGGGGGTGGCGATATAAACATAATTCTCAAATTTGGGTCGCAGCTTAAAAAGGTTTAGAACCACTGCTTTAGGCCAGTGATTCGCAAAGTGGGGGTGCCGAAAAATATTTGGTGAGTTGCAGAAGGGTATATATATATATATATATATATATGTATTATATCTCTTACCATTTTCAACCTCTTATGTGGAACATGCGCGGATCCAGGGGGGGGGGGCGATCGCATCCCCCAAAGTATTGGAGATCAACATTTTTTATATGTTTATTTAATTTTTTTTTTTTTTTTTATAACATTAAATTTTAAAATTGAAGAAAATAAAGTTCTATGTGTGTGTGTGGGGGGGGGGGCGTCTCTGACCCCCCCCCCCCCCCCGCTTGGACAATTCGATCGCGACACACTTCCGAGATCAAAAGTAGATCTTATATACCGGCGACCGCCCCCCCCCCCCACAAAAAAAAACAGAGGTCTGGATCCGCGCCTGATGTGGAATGGCATTTTTAGTAATGATAACATCAAAACAAAGCAGCGCTCTCATCTTAGGAGCATAGAAATAGTTATGAGACGCTGCACTGACCGATATTAAACCCAGGTTTAATTCATTATGCTCACCCATAACATTAAATTTAATTTAAAATATGTTTAATAAACTTAGTTAAATTTGATCTCGAAAAATATACATAGAATATTTTGTTCTAAAATGTACCAAAGATAAGCTATTAATTTTTATGGATACTAAAAATAAATCTTCTGTTTCTCCTGAAGATGGGTTAGTCACCCGAAATATATATATCGAGATTAAAGATTCTCCAAAAATAAATTCGTTTTTTTTATATCTTAATGTGAAACCTACCAAGTATTTTTATCAAATAATTTTAAAAATAAATCTGCTATTTAATCAAAATTATGAGTCTTTCAATGCAATTAAACAAAAAAAATTAAATCCTTCCTAATTTAAATTAAATCACCCACTCCGTGATGTTTTTCTATAGATACCCATTCTTTGGAGGGTCGTTTGAAATTTTTAAATGGACCAAAAAGATTGAGAAACACTGATTTAGCTTAGACTACTTTTCGACTTACTAAATTGAATCTACTTTGGCAAGAGAATGATTTGTAAATAGATATAGGGTTTTTTTGCTATAAAATAAAATAAATAATTTAGATGATGCCATCAGTTAGTTTACTTGTGATATTTATATTTTTTTTTAAACTTAGGATTTTAATATTTATAGGACTAAAAACTCTTAATGAATAAAATTAACATTCATATTATAGGATATGAAAATAAGGCGATTTCTAAAAAGCTAATATTACGAGCTTTTAATGATCAGCCAAATTTAATCTGATATGCAAGCAAATAGAGAATAATTTGTAATTATATTGTATTATTTGTTGGTTTTCAATAAATAATTATAATCAATTATGTGTGATTTAAATAAAAATTCAAATTTTAATCAAATTAATCACAAAAACAAAAACTTTAACAGGTTCATTAATAATAAATAGAGAATAAGATTGAAAATTTTAATCTTACCTATTTTGAATTGAAACAGCGATACAGCCTCTGGTTCTGAAACAATAAAAGACACTGATTATTCTTTTATTTTATTTTTAATAATTATTTTTTAGTTACTATTATTTTTTACTTAAGTTATCATATAAAATTGTGAAGAAAACTTTTAGTGTGCAAATTTTTACATTTTACTCTATAAATTGATTAATTTATGTTTCTTAATCACTGGAAAATAGAACGGCTCATCGAAAAGATGGAGAAAGTGGTAAAGAGAAATGATATATACAAAGGTGATTGTGACCCTTTGAAGGTCATAAAGTACTTCTTTGAGTGCTATACCTACTCCGTTTCGAGAGGCTGCTCTCCATAGTAATTTTTCTGGGGAAATTGTTCAAAGGAGTGGTTTTCTTTTTTTTTTTTTTAATGCAATCGAATGCAAGAAGGGGTGCACCAGTAAAGATGTAGCCCCTATGGATCTCGAAAGACCCTTGCATTACCGAAGAGAAGGGAAAGTTGATTAAGAGAGAGGATGTAGACGCAGGTGTCTATGCACCCTGGTTTTGAAGGTTTGAAGATCATAGGTGCTGGGAAAGATAGAGGCTGGGAGAGAGTTCCAGTTCCTTGAAGTCATGGGGATATATGTATTCGCGAATGAAGTGGTCCGGCACTTTTCCAATTTGACAGCGAAAGAGTGTTGGGAGTCGGCAAAACGTGTGCTGCGTGCAAAGCATGCTTTGGGGAATTATTGATTTTATCTCGTCAGAGCACCTGCCGTGATAGTATCTATAGAAAAGGGAAAGGGCAGAGACATCTCTTCGATGAGCTAGCGAGTCGAGGGAGTCGGTGAGGGTAGAATCGTCAATTAGCCTGACGGCTCGTTTCTGAATTGCATCAAGGGTAGCAAGAGAATATTTTGAGGCTCCTCTCCATAGATGAGAGCCGTATTCGAGACAGGGGCGGATTTGGGCCTTGTAGATGGTGAGAAGTTGTGGGGGTTTGTAAAATCGCTTGGACCTGAATAAGAAGCCAATCTTCCTTGCTGCAGATTTCGCCACAGAGGAGATGTGTTCATTCCAAGACAGGTCAGATGCGACAGAGACGCCCAACATGGATAGGCTGTCACACATTTTCAGGGTATTCGAATCGAAGTGAATATCAGGGAAATCTCTATTTTCGCGCCTAGAAATTAGACAACATTTCTGTTGACTTTCCCTGGACTTGATGAGGCGACAGAGATGAGAGGGTCTAGAGCAGAGGTTTTCAACCTTTTTCTGCCAATGAACCCCTTCTGCAATTTTATAAGAATGCCATCACGAGTTTCCAAGATTTTTTAACTCAAAAAGTTTATTTCAAATAATATAATGCTTTAAATGTTGGAAATACAAGGTATCATATTTTGATTTAGATATTAAGTTAGGTAATATTTAACTAATGAGTAAGCTAAGATTATTTTTCTGCCAATTATTTAATACATTCTTTAAAACTTTTGAAATTTGTACGTTCAATTCCCCCCCCCCCCCCCCCCTGAAATACTAAAATCCCATCTTTGTTGAGAACCTCTGATTTAGAGCCTCTGGCCTCTAGAGATTTAGATAGTATAATATTAGTACTCAATTGCTCTAGAATTGCCTATTTTTCTTATTTCCAATTACAAATATTTGATAGATTTTTTAATGATGAAAACTCGAGAGTATTTCAAACAAGTTCAGACATGCATGGGGACAAGTTGAGAAGTATTGGCGAAAAAAAATGTTCTCTCGAATATTTCGAATTATTTATTTTCTCTCATGAAAAAATATCAATTAAGTAAAAAATAAATATCGATTTATAAGATACATATTATTTTCATTTACTTTTATCTGAAAACGTTTCCTGAGAGTACAAAATGCCACTCTTGTAAGGTTTTAGTTAATGAGTTAAAAATTGGTACGCAAATATCTTAATGTGCACCAAATTTTAGCTTTTTACCTGAAAACGTTTTATGAAAGTACAAAATGCCAATCTTGAAAAGTTTTAGTTAATGGTACGGAAATATCTTACAATACACCACATTTTAGCTTTTTATCTGAAAACGTTTTCTAAAAGTATACAAAATGACAATCTTGAAAGGTTTTAGTTAATGAGCTGAAAATGGTAAGCAACTATGTATTTTGCATTACAATGCAAAAAATTTTAGCTTTTTATCTGAAAACTTTTCCTTATTATATATACATTTTTTACATGACTGTAATATTTTTCATGATTATTTTTTTTATATTTGATTGAAGAGTAAAAATATATAATTTTTTAAAAAATTTGTATTTATTTTAATAATCAATATTTTTTTTTTAATATATCAACTATCTTTTTTGATCGGTAGCAGATAAAATATACTAATATTTTATATATACTACCGGAGCAGGTAGTACTAAAAATTGTTATATCTGGAAATGGGTAAGGAGAGAAGTCTAGTCTCTAAAATTTATTAAGATAATCTTATTGGCAATTGAACTTTTTTTGGGTCTTCTCCAAATAGACCGTTGAAGAAGAGCTAGCAAATCGCGTTCTTTGCAAGTTTCTGGTGTTTCGGAGGGAATTATTGATTTTATCTCATCAATGATAGAGTGAATGTTACTTTAAAATAGAAAATGCTTCTTCGATAAGACCAACGAATCAAGGAAGTCATTAAGTGTAAGTCGACAATTAGTCCAAGTCCTTGTTTCTGAATTGTATCCACGATGGTATGAAAATGCTTCACTCTTCACAGATGCAAACTTTACTTGAGACAGGGGCGGGTTTGGATCTTACAGAAAGCGAGAAGTTGCATGGACTTAAAAAAACGTCTAGCCCCAAAAAGAAAGTCGAGCGAATTTCCTTGATGTGGGTTTTGTCAAAGCCCTGGATTTCTGTCTCTGCTATATTTCTCTGTTCTTCTTACCGCAACTCGATATTGACTTTGTCTTAAAACTAAAACCAATTTGTTGTTTCAATCTTAAAATCAAACACGAATTCCGGGCAATTTATCTTAATTCCAATCTCTCTTGCCAATAAATAGTTGTGAATGAATATAAATCAGTGTTTACTCGTCTCTCCCAGTGGGTGGGAGTGACAGACACACGCCTTCCTCTGTAACAGAAATGAAGTTTTTCCTAGGTTGTTTTCACTCGGATTGAGTTCATGTTCGTTTTAATGAGGACGGGATTATTTTTTTTCTCTCTCTCTCTCTCTCTCTCTACATTTATTCAAATGTAACAAAAACAAACAAAAAAATCACAACACAAGTTACAAAGCTAATTTCGTGACTCTTCATGTCGAAATCCAATGTCCGATTTGAAATGCGTTCATTATAAAGATACCACCGGAATGGCATGTCGGGATGAAGGGGTGGAAAGGATTGACAAAAACTTTTTCAATTTTAATAAAATTGATTCATTCCTCTTTTGTAATATACAGATATATTAAATTTCATTTATTCTAAAGATTTTTTATTAGTTATAGGTACAGATATCATGTTTAATCTAAAAAAAGGGCTCCAGTTTCTAGCGCTCTTGGTATTTATTTAGAATCGATCCCCCTGTATATATTATCAAACTGTCTCTTTTTAGCTTCAATTTATTTATTTCCAATTTATAAACTACAAAATTACATACTAGACGCAACAGTTAAATTTAATTATTTATAATACTTTTTGATTTCGAGCCATAGACCACTATATGTATATCAATAGCCAATTTATTTTTAGAATTATTTGGGCAAGTTACTTTTATTCAGTTCTAAGGAGGAAATTATAAAAAACCTCTTAATAATTTTGTCTTTCTAGTGATATCATATATTAATAGAAATGATTTAATAACTAAATTTATAAGATTAAATTAAAAGCCCTCTTTTTAATACATATATAAATTATATATCTGTGTATAGATTTTATTTATTTAAGAAAATAACTTTGTTGCCTTATCTTCAGACTAATATAAATATTACCTACCCATGGATATATTTAGTATAGTTTAAATTATGGTCACTGGCAGAATTTAAAAAGTTGCTAAAAATTTATTTGCACGAAATTTTCTCTGGAGAGAAACGGACTGGTAGAACTTTTAATTGAAAGTAATGGAAGGCAACCCAAATGTTTTTCTATGCTTCTGCTAAGGAAGAAGAAAGTTTTAAACACTGCTATGGAGAGAGTAAGGAAGCATTTTATTTGTTTTCTTCATTGACCCCTTGAAACCCTGATGAAGGAGAGAAGAATCCTCTGAAACGTCGGCTTGAAAGGAATGGAAAAAGGAATCAAATAAATTACACCTAATTTGGATATGTGTTAATTTTTTTCTTTCCTCACAACCCCTAGACTGCCTTCTATTACTTTCAATTAAAAGTTGCTAAAAAATTTTAATTAAAAAAATGCAAAATGAATACACTGTATCGGCGACAATTGTTAAAAGTAGCCAAATCTAGGTAGTCAAACGTGCCAAACAATATACTATACAATATTATATATATTAATTAAATTAATAAATATGTCAATCAAAAAAATTATTCTTCATTCTTCACTAGAGGTGCCCATGAATGAAATAATCATTAAACTCATTTATTTATTTGTTTTGTTAAGAATGGAAGCATTTAGAGACAAAAGAATCTCTATATAGAAAGAATCAACCCGTTAAGTATTTTGAGTGATATAAAAAAGAGTAGATGTTGCCCTTTCTTTCTCCTATTATTTTAAAATAATTTTTAATATTGAGATGGTTGGAAATTCAATGAATAAAGAGGTCACTGGGTATTTCATCCAAACAAAAGGAAAAGATGTTGAATCTTGCTCATTAATATTTTTTTTTTGTATGATGATAAGGAAAAAAGCCCATTCACTCAAATCCTAAATGATTATTATTTATTTCTATTTATCTTGAATGTGTTTATGTGTGTGTATATGTAAAAGGGCCTAGAGATCAGATTCTAGCAGGTCAAATTTTTGCAGGTCTTCTGCTTTATGGGTAGACACATTAAGCTCTGATAATATGAAACAAGCCTGGATTTGTATTTGGCATCCGTGCAATGATTTATAGTGAAGTCCAAAGATATTTTCTTTCTATAACGAGTATGGTTTTTGACCAAGTGAAAAAGGCAAAATGCCATTCCTAGAATAATAAAAATTAACAAATTATTTTCTAATAATCTGAAACAAGTCTGGACTAGCTCTAAAGAAAGAGAAATTATTATATGTGAGTCCTTTTTAGTAATTTTTCTCTATCAGATTCTAATGAAAGAATCGCTTACCCGCACATTTAATAAATAATAAAAAATATAACTCTTTTAAAACTCGATATTCTAGAAACGCCCTGGTAGGTAATTCATAATAAAGTAATAAATTTAGTAAGCATTTTAGAACCAGAAGTTCTAAAGCTAGAGAACCAAAAATCTAATTAGTTCTCCGTATTGGAAATGCGAACATTTTGGCAGCTTTCTACGATATGTTCTCTTTTAACGTGGGTATCGGAATTTGGGCATAAAAACAATCTAATTGAAAAGATTTTGTTTTACAGAGAGTAGCAGAGTTGTTGGTTCATAATGAGAAACAATTATTGTCGAAAAAGAGTTTGCTTCACGTTTTAGACATTTTTAAATACAATGAGCAAAAAAATTGCGTGAATTCAAGACGTGGAAAGTTGTGTATACGTCACGCAAGTTTATTTTATTTTTTTTTTAATTTAAAACGTGTATTCTAAAAATTCATAAATTTATAAATCTTTGCATTGTAATAGATATCGAATCGAATTGACTTTAAGGTATGATACCTGCCTACAAGTATTTAGCTACTTTTCTGAGAACTTTTTTGTTATTTATTTTTAGACATTTTTAATGGTGCTCACTACCACTATGTTTGTGTAATTTAACTCCGATGACTAAAAAAGGTTAATTATTTTTTCCTTCACAGCTCGTCACGCATTTTACAGCAGATAGAGCTTTCAGCTTAAGCAATCTCTTCTCCGTCGCCAAATGTAAAAAAAAAAGAACACATTAATCCTTTGCCTTGACCACTCGTAAAAACAGTCACTTGTCTACTCCCATGAAAAAAAATTCTTTGATATATATTGCGGCTTAAGTGGTTTTCTTTTAAATATTCATTCGATAATAATAATCACATACACGATACGGGTAAAGGGTTAAAAGGAAAAATTCCACTCTTCATATAAAGGAAATTTTTTTTATTCATAATCGAAAAAAGAAAAATTTTAATTTTAAAAATAAAATAATATTTAAGTTTTTAATATAAAAAGCAGCATAAAAAAATTTTTTAGGTCAAAGAAAAATTTTTAATATAAATGTCTAGTGGAAATTGGTCAAACCTTTGGCTATCCCTGGCAATTTCCTTTTATGTATTTGTTTGTATTTATAATTTTAATTGTAGTCCATTTTATATTTTGAAAAGTGTCCACTAGGGGGTCGGTAGGCTAGGTGTAGCGTGTCAGCCTGCTAACCAAGAGGACCCGGGTTCGAATCCGACTCGAGGCATCCGGCTAAAACCTGACCCCGGGGAGGATAGAGACAAATTTAATTAACAATAATTAGTATCGTAAATTGGCTTATGGCTAGAAAGGCCGAAAAGCCAAAAAAAAGTTTCCACTAAGGCTTCGCTTAAAACAACAATTTAGCTCTAAAATAAATATATAATAGATAAAAACAAACAATATAGAAATTAAACTGGAATCGAAAACCTTTAAAACAGATATTTTTAACAAAAAAGAATCCCTTGAAAAATAAAAAGTAGAAAATAATTAATTTTACGGATTAACCTAACTTTCAATTTATCTATTTAAGCTTAAGTAATATTCTAAAAATGTAAACCAAGGTTCGGTAGCCTTTTTTTAAATAAGGACCAAATTATACGTATGTACAGTAAAATTTTCAGGCGGACCTTCGTAACGTGCCTTTGTTTATTCGAGGCTAGATAAAAAACAAAATAATGCTAAAATTCTTCTTAATATAGGATTGATGTTTTAATTATGAAATTTTGTTTCAAATAAAGATTATTACGTGGCGGGGCGCATCCAAGAAAATGGTTGGCCTCATGTGGCCTAATTTTTCACTATTAAATACATTTTTCACTACGAGATTAAACAGGTTCACAGAATCAACTACTATATATCTGATTGCAATTTATCGGACAATGAAATGATCAATTAGATAAGTTGAATTTGATGAAATGAGATTCCGTAGACGCCATCTTGTTGCGCATCATTAGCCAGATACTGACTGAGGATTTGCTTCGAGAGGCCAGCCTCTTGAGGCAAATGCCTGGTCGGTCAGTACGTGCCTCGCCCAAGGCAAAAGTTCCCGTTGCCTCTTCTGAGGCTGCCTCGGCCCGATCCATCGGTTGTCGGTTTTTGTGAATGCTCAAAAGCGCCTCAGGTCGTTTCCTGCGTTCACTCAGGACGGTTCTGCGGCAAACGCCCGAGACAGACTCGCGAGGTTGCTCGTTCAGTCAGAAAGCGACCACAAAGAAGGAATCACAGCAGTTTTAAGGTTTCATAAATGACCGAAAATGTTGTCAATAACATGGCACTATTGTAGCAATTATTTTAATAGAGAAAACAATACACACAGAGTGATGGTCGCAGAGGCGGTCCGACCTAAAATCTGAGGGGGTTATATACTACAGGATGGGGCATAAAGATTTTGAAGATGTATAAAAAAATGAAAAAATTTAACTAGAAAAAAAGTGAATATATTTTTGAAAAGAACGTGAAATAATTTTTTCTTTAATGTGATTTAAACATTATATCAGACGAAAAAACGAGAAGGGGGGGGGGGGTCAAAAATGAAAATTCTAGCCCTTTTGACCAAACTATTTATACAAAATTTGGTTAGTTTTTGCATTTTTAGCCTTCTGGAGGTCCACAGAATATGTATACAAAATTTGGTTGAGTTTGGTCAAAAGGGCTATAATTTTCGTCTTTGACCCTCCCCACATTTTGGGTGGTTAGTTTTTGCATTTCTAGTCTTTTTGGGGCCCATATAATATGTATAGAAAATTTGGTTGACTTTGGTAGAACGTGCTAAGATTTTCATTTTTGACCCCTCCCCCTTTTTTGTCTGATAATGTTTAAAGCACATTAAAAAAAAAATATTTTATATTCTTTTCAAAAATATATTTAGTATTTTTCTAGTTAATTTTGTTTCATTTTTTATACCTCTTCAAAATGTGGGAAAGATCTTTATATCCCACCCTGTATATATAATTGAGTATTTAATGACAAGGAGGTCCAGAGATAGGTAAAAAAATAAAAATAAAAATAAAAAAATAAAAAAATATCCCAATAAATAAACATTTACTTAGTGGAATTTTTTTTAAACTATTGAATCGACGTTTTGAAGGATCTTCCCTCTTCTTTAGGGTTCAAAATGTTAATGAAGAAAGCATGTAATAATTTTTCTTCTTGTCACCTTTTTCATTGTTCGTTGGAGTTGAATTGTGATCGGTTTTACTCTGTGAGTGTGTGTAAAATAATATGATTATAAACGTAAAAAAGTATTTAATAAAATTCTACTATTTAAGCAAAAAACAGAGTTAACTAAATAAAATAAATAAAACGTTTTTTCTACACTTATAATTTAATTTAACATGAACATTTCTTTTAATATCTAATAAATTATTCATAAAAAAAATGTTCATCTTTTTACTTTTCTCTTCATCTTCTCTCTATTAAGTAAAATGAAAATATTACGCTGTATATTTTTTTTCCTTTTCGCATCTCTTAGAATATTTTTCTATCATTTACAATGATTATCGTTCGATTCATCTCAACTTTTTGCAATTTATCTCCATCTTTCATTCTCGCGTTTTTTATCCTCTTTTTTCCTCCCATTTTTTTTTCTTTCAAAATATATTTTCCGAAGTCTATTCCCAACCCCATCTCCATTTGATATCTTCCTTCCTGTTTTTATAATAATCGAAACTGCAGCATCACTCGCTCTTGGGGCCCAAGCCTATATACTGGTGGAAAAATTCATTTTGCTAGGCTGATATGCGAAAAGATTAAGTTTATAAAATTCAAGTGTAGGATCTCCCTTATATTTAGGACAGTAAGGAAAAGTGAGATTTGACTAAATATTCTATCAATAAAGATAAAAGTAGATGAATATTATATGAAATATTAATTTACTATGAGTTAAAATTTCTAGGTCACTTGTTTCACATTAAATATTCTATCTGTTTATGGTATAATGGAGGATGAATAAAATTCAATTTATTGATTCCAGTAGTTTTTATTTATTTAAGTGATTAATCCAAATATTTCGAGGGCCTACTTCCTCAATGGATACTGTAAAGCCAGACAATGACTAGGCTCTCAAAATATTTGGATTAATCACTTGAATAAATAAAAATTACTGGAAACAAGAAAATGAATTTTATCCATTCTCCAATATAAATAAACATAAATCCAGTATGCCCCAAGCCATTAAAAGTTACATTCTATCTGTTATTTTTAATGGGTTGAAATACCCGACTGGATGCAGGTAAATTCGTTTTGATGTATAGAAAGCTAGTCACTCAACAAAATGGAATTCATTTGTTGTGTGGCCAGCTTACTATAACAACAAAAATAATTTACCTGCATCGTAATTAGAAAAATAACAAATGAGCTCATGGGAGGTGCCCGTCAAATTTTAAACATTATGAAAAAAATATTCATTTAACAAGGACGCCTGTAAGATAGGCTAGTACAATCCAGGGGCGTCTTTCCGTTGCATAGATACAGGCGGACAGCTTTCCTAGACTATTCCTTTACGTGCTACCTGGCTTTTGTTAAAAGCAATATATTGATATTATTTTAGACTTTGAATTCAGATAAAAAGGTTGTATTTTATTTGCAGCCAGAATTGAATAAAAACTGAAATTTTATTTTGTTTTATCAACGTTTTGACTCACTCCTGTCATCATCAAGGCATGCTATATGCACAAAGTTTTGAAATTAAACGCAATTAGAAATAATATTAATAAACAGGTAGTTTCTTACGCAGATTATTTAAATCCTGAAGGAGGGACGACCCTCCATATTGTCAGATTTTTTAAGAGGATGAAAATGACCTCCTAATAAATTTTATTATTCGAAATTTGTGGTTTTCATTATCTTTGAGCATGCCTTTGCATCAATTCAGCATTGAGTTCTACTATTTATTCCGTCTTCGATAGAAAATACCTTTAATTAATTAATTTTTTTTATTTTATTGAACCAATTATTTTACATGAATTAATGTATACATTGTATTTGAGCTTCGACTTCAGAGATTACATCCCCACCATCGACTGTCCTTGATCTTCTTGCGCTTGCCAACATCTTTTTAGTCCTTGTTTTTAATAAGAGGAAAAAACTAATTAAATAAAAAAACCTCTTTTCCGATATCTCTTATCAATATCAATTAATTAAATTAAATTAAAATATATTTTTTTTAATTTTATTAAACCAATTATTTTACATGAATTAATGTATACATTGTATTTGAGCTTCGATTCCGGAAATTACTTCTCCGCCATCGACTGTCCTTGATCATCTTTTTAGTCCTTGTTTTTAATAAGAGGAAAAATCTAATTAAATAAAAAAACCTCTTTTCCGATAATTATTCCAATTCCATTATTCTCCTCCCCTCATATCAATTAATTAAATTTTTTTTTATTAAATTTTATTAAACCAATTATTTTACATGAATTAACGTATACATTGTTTTTGAGCTTCGACTCCGGAGATAACTTCTCCACCATCGACTGTCCTTGATCATCTTTTTAGTCCTTGTTTTTAATAAGAGGAAAAAACTAATTAAATAAAAAAGCTCTTTTCCGATAATTATTCCATTCCCATTTCTCAATCGTCTCCCAATTAATTAAATTTTTTTAATTTTATTAAACCAATTATTTTACATGAATTAATGTATACATTGTATTTGAGCTTCGACTCCGGAGATTACTTCTCCACCATCGACTGTCCTTTTTGATCTAATTAATTAATATACAGAAAACAGAAAATGGTATAATTTTATTAAACCAATTATTTTACATTAATCAATGTATACCATGTATTTTAGCTTCGATTCCGGAGATTGCTTCTCCACCATCGAGTGTCCTTATTTATCTTTAGTCCTTGTTTTTAATAAGAGGAAAAATCTAATTAGATAAAAAACCTCTCTTCCGATAATTATTTCAATTCCATTATTCCCCAATCAAGTCGATTGGATCTCACCTCCTCTCCTCTCTCCTCGTATCCTCTCTCTCCATTAATTAATATTCAGAATTTTAATGTTTATTTGTAAATTTGTAATGAACTATTAGTGGATGGAAGGAGATTGAGAGGAACCAATCGACTTGATTGGGGAATAATGGAATTGAAATAATTATCGGAAAAGAGGTTTTTTTATCTAATTAGATTTTTCCTCTTATTAAAAACAAGGACTAAATATGAATAAGGACACTCGATGGTGGAGAAGCAATCTCCGAATCGAAGCTAAAATACAAGGTATACATTAATTAATGTAAAATAATTGGTTTAATAAAATTCATAAAAAAATGAACTATTAGTGAGTTTAAAAATTAAAAAAAATAGCAATTAATTAATAAACAGAAAAATTATTTTGTAAAAATTAATTATACATTTTTAATGACACACCCACCAGTGAACAATTACTTTAAATTAAGAAAAAAAATAATCAAATTAAAGTTACCCGAAAATGAGACCCTGGCAGATATCCATTTCTCGACCCAAAAATCACAATTAACCCGTGATTTTATCGAAATCGTTAGCTGTTTTCAAGAAACCAATTCTATATAAATATTCATATATACATGAATTTCTCATTTATTTGTTAAAATTATTGTTTCTGTAAGGCCATCTAGCCCCCTTTCATGTCCAATATAAGATTATTTAAATTACAAAAAAAAGTTGAAAAATAGAAAACAAAATATATAATACAAAAATGATATATGTAGATATAAAAAAATCAACTGGTGAATTTTTCCTCCCGTATAGGAGTAGATTGGGGCCCAAAGACCGAATGATGCTCCAGTTTCGATTATTATAAAAACAGAAAGGATCAACCTTATATGAGATATGGACCTGGGAAAATTGCTAATTTTGGCACTCACTCACTCGCGCACTGACAGGTCATCAAAACCTATAAGGTACTTCCAATCATTCCAGCATCATGAAATTTCGCCTGCTAGTAGATAGAGTTTGGAACACAAAGGAAAAATTCTAAAAATCCAAACTTTCTATCTTTCAACCCCTTCAAAACGGGGGAAGTTCAAAAATGAAAATTCTAACCCGTTGGACCAAACTCAAACAAATTTTGTATATATATATTCTGTGGACCCCCTGAAGGCTAGAAATGCAAAAACTAACGACTTAAAATGGGAGGAGGGTCAAAAATGAAAATTCTAGCCCACAAAAAGAAGAGAAATCTCAACCAAAACATTCTGTGAAAAAACAGGCCAAGTTCGAAAAAGTAGTGAAATCTAGTGTGTAGCCAAGTTAAATTTGCCAAGAATAATCAAGTTGAGAGATCTACTATTTTCTTGGCGAATTTAACTTGGCTACACACTAGATTTAACTACTCTTTCGAACTTGGCCTGTTTTTTCACAGAATGTTTTAGTTGAGATATATTTTATCTGTTAGACACTAGAATTTCAAAGTCTTGAGTTTCATTTTCAGTTCTTTTAATTAAACATATTTTATCAGTACGTATTCATGGGTATGTTGTAATATTATTTCTATTGAGCGATTTGTACAAGTGGAATGAACTCTGCATCAGAGATAAAAACGCTTCAGAATTCGCAGACGCCCTTAACGAGGCAATTCAAATAGGCTTAGAAACCTATATTCCCTCAAAATTGATTAAAGGGAACAAGGATTCTAAGCCTTGGTTTGGTAGACAATGCGCAGATTCCGTCCGTGAAAAAAACAAATATTTTCAGAAATGGCAACTTTCACAGCTAGAATGCGACCGAGTTGCATTTACCAAGTCGCGAAGCTCATGCAAAAAAATCATCTCTGAGGCAAAGAAATCATTCGACCAGAGGATAGCTGACCGTCTCGCATCTTGCCCCAATGGAAAACGGGCCTTTTTCTCGTTACACAAGGCAATAAATAGAAATTTCGCGTCCCCCTCACTTCCGCCCCTCTTTCACCCAAATGGTTCAGTAGCCACGACCCCCGCTGAAAAAGCCGAATCACTAGCATCCTATTTCGCAACTAACTCCACTTTAGATGACAAAGGGCTTAACCCGCCCACTTATACCCCCCAAACCAACCTCATGAACAAAATAATTTTCAGGCCCCAAATAATCATAAAAGCCATTAATAAATTAAATTGCAAATCCGCCGCAGGCCCGGATAACATCCCACCAATTCTCATTAAAAAATGCGCCCCTGAACTTGCCCCTATCTTATCCAAGCTATTCCAACTCTCTTACGAGTCGGGCATATTCCCCAAAAGCTGGAAAATAGCCAGAGTCACACCTATTCCTAAAAAAGGAGACACATCTCAAATCTCTAATTACAGGCCTATCTCGATCACCTCTGTTCTTTCCAAATTAATGGAATTAGTCATAAACCAACACGTCCTTCATCACTTAGAAAACAATAAATTAATTCACGATAGGCAATATGGATTCAGACAAAATCGTTCCACAGGCGACATCTTAACCTATGTCACCCACACCTTCAACAATACTCTAGAGGCCGGAAAAGAAACCCTCGCTGTAGCCCTTGATATCTCCAAAGCTTTTGACCAGGTTTGGCACAAAAATCTTCTTGCCAAACTGCCAGCCTTTGGATTCACACCAACACTTCGCAAATGGATAGAAAGCTTTCTGACAAACCGAAGTATAAAAGTTGTGGTGGATGGAACATCATCTGAATCGTTCTCTACAAACTCTGGTGTTCCCCAAGGCTCTGTAATCTCCTCCACACTCTTCCTTATTTATATAAACGACCTTATTGATCAAACGGCAAACCCCACTCATTGTTACGCCGACGATAGCACTCTACACGGCAAACCCTCTCTCCCGAATAATCGAATCAATATTGCCTCCTCAATTACTCTCGACCTAGACAAACTGAATAAATGGGGCTCTCAAAATTTAGTTAACTTTAATTCAAATAAGACTCAATGTTGTCTAATTTCTAGGCGCGAAAATAGAGATTTCCCTGATATTCACTTCGATTCGAATACCCTGAAAATGTGTAACAGCCTATCCATGTTGGGCGTCTCTGTCGCATCTGACCTGTCTTGGAATGAACACATCTCCTCTGTGGCGAAATCTGCAGCAAGGAAGATTGGCTTCTTATTCAGGTCCAAGCGATTTTACAAACCCCCACAACTTCTCACCATCTACAAGGCCCAAATCCGCCCCTATCTCGAATACTGCTCTCATCTGTGGAGAGGAGCCTCAAAATATTCTCTTGCTACCCTTGATGCAATTCAGAAACGAGCCGTCAGGCTAATTGACGATTCTACCCTCACCGACTCCCTCGACTCGTTGGCTCATCGAAGAGATGTCTCTGCCCTTTCCCTTTTCTATAGATACTATCACGGCAGGTGCTCTGATGAGATAAAGTCAATAATTCCCCCCAAAGCATACTTTGCACGCAGCACACGTTTTGCCGACTCCCAACACTCTTTTGCGGTCAAATTGGAAAAGTGCCGGACCACTTCATTCGCGAATACATATATCCCCATGACTTCAAGGAACTGGAACTCTCTCCCAGCCTCTATCTTTCCCAGCACCTATGATCTTCAAACCTTCAAAACCAGGGTGCATAGACACCTACGTCTACACCCTCTCACTTAATCAACTTTCCCTTCTCTTCGGTAATGCAAGGGTCTTTCGAGATCCATAGGGGCTACACCTTTACTGGTGCACCCCTTCTTGCATTCGATTGCATTAAAAAAAAAAAAAAAAAAAAAAAAAAGTCAAAGCGGAGGCACGAGGCTTGAGTAATTGCTGAATTGCCGAAGCTTGACCTGGATATGTTATACATAAGCCGGGTAGTTGGGATTATCGGGGGATGATTCACTCAAGAGGCCTGACACACACCTGGCAGCATTTCCCTTTCTACACATTTTTGAAGAATTTTTTATAATTTTTCGAGACCCATAGTTTAAAAACCTCTGTTATATACCACAGGGTTATCATATTTTTAATAAACCTTGTATTATAAAATACATCTTGTTATTTATTTAGAAACCCTAAATAATATTATAACAGGTAAATGGATAATCATGATAAAATATTTCTGAAGGTTAAGCCTTTGAAATAATAGTCTTTAACAAGTAAAGTATAAATATTCAATTTATATAGAGGTATAGGTATGTTTATTTTCATCAAGCAGAGGACAACCCCATTTATTTCCTCATAACTCATAAGAAACAACAACTCTGCTACTGTCAGAAAGAAAAAAAATCAGCAACTTTGGACCATTTTTTTTCTCAGATTAGATTTTATTTTAATTATAAAATGATTTTTAATAAAAAAGAGAAACGAACTAATAATAATAATAATAAAGCGGTTTGTTCTTCAGCATGCGCCGTTTTCCGCATCCAACACGCCAATTCTCTCTATCCAGAATGTCTTGCTCTTGTAGTTGCCTACTGGTCATTGCTTCATCTACTCCCTGCTTCCACGTTCGTCTCGGTCTTCCTTTTCTCCTCCGTCTTTCCGTGGGCATCCAGATCCATATTTTATGAGGCCACCTATCTTCCGGCATTCTTTTGAGGTGTCCATACCATATTAATCTCTTCCTCTCTATTCTATCTATTATGTCGTTTTCCATTTTCATTTTGTCCCTTATAGTTGTATTTGGGATATGCTCCAATCTCGACACTCTGCAACTCCTTCTCATCGCATCCATTTCGAGCGCTTGTAATTTCTTTTCGTTTTTTTTATTCATGTCCCATGTTTCTGAATTGTATAGGGCTATGCCTTCCACTATGGACCGATATATATATTTTTTGTGTCCTGTTGGAAACGAACTAATACTTAATTTAATTTCCAACAGGCAATAGATAATAAAATAAAATTTATATTTTCGGTACTTAATCATTTTTAATTTTTTATTTATTTTTTATTTTCTACTAAACTTGGTGGGTAACATATTGTGCAATAACTCTGGACATTTGCTTCAGATAATATACGTAAGAATAACAATCCAAGTATACGCCAGGTTGTTAAATTTCATGACAACTTACGCCTTCTACGCTTTTAATAAAGAATGAATTGTTGTTTTTTTCTTTCCTCCCTATTAAAGCTTCTAATCTGATATATTTCCATGTACCTACATATATATCGTAAAAAAAATTAAATTAAGTCCAAAATTTAGAAAAATCTGTGAGTCTCTGAATATTGCCTTCTCAAGGATGTATTTTTCTTTTCATTAATCTTATTTACAATAATCCTGATAAAGCTGACATATATTCAAGATAGGTATAGAGAATTAATAAGGAAGGGTAAATTCAATTCGAATTCACCCCTTGACATCTATTGGCAGACATTCATTAGCGAACAGCAAATTTTCGCCCCATAAAAATTTATTTGGCGAGTATTAACATATATGAGGGGTTTGATATTGGTAAGTTTCAGACCAGCCCCAGATTTATCAATAATCTGGTGAAGCTCCAGATATAGGGCTCATACGCAAAAGGACCTCACAAACAAAAGTTGTAGAAGATTAAGTGATTATCAATGAAAGAAACAATTTACAAATTGCCATGTTTGGTATGTTTGTCTAATTACATATGCTGTTTCTGATCTCACCTTTCATGAACGTTTTGCACTCACATACGAAATTATACAAAAAGATCTTCATAATTGCTTAGCTTAGGGCCTCACTGAATTTAAGTCTGGTTGAGACAGAGGATAATTGGATAATTTATTTTGAAATATTTGTAGAAATGAATTCCTTTGTCTGCAGTTTAATTTGAGTTAAATTTCGACTAAACTTTCATTAAATTTCGACTAAACTTTCATTAAATTTCCATGTGCAATAATTATATTAAACTGAAGCTGGAGGCGACCTGTTAAAACTTATCGCAATTTATGATGAAAGAAAATAGCTTTATTTATATTTATACTGTGATTTTTTTTTCGTTTTTATAAACATTTTCTTTGGCTTGTTTTGAATTCTTCTAAATTAAATTATTTTCATCAGTGGAAGAATTTTTACTTTTTAGAATTCCGAAATAAATATATTTTCAATTTTTATTGATAGTACTTCAATTTTTGAATATGGTTTTCGGTGATATAACTTTTATAAGTCGGGCAAACATTTCAAGGGTTCGCTATCTTTTATGTCTTCCAAAATACTTGAGATATCAAATTTGTCCTTATTGATTGTTGATAAGAGGAATTTGTGAAGTTTTTTATAATTATAATTCTGAAAGCCGACTCTACTTAAAAATGCCCATTCTGGACTTGCTCACACATTTTAAATTTGATAGAATTTGAAAAAATAATAATAATAATTCTACTTGAACCTCACACCCCATGTTAGATAAAGAAATCATTTTCAAGCTCATATAAAATATGACTCTTCCAAAATTAAATATCGAATTAAAATTTTAATATTGTTTTTATTTTAAGGAAAATTATAACATACAACGTGTCAATTCCAAGTGTGTATCTTATTTAGTCCTTGAGTTACCACTGATCTAACAGACAGACAGACATTGTAGTGACATTAGTAGTGACCCGTTTTGGTATGCGAGGGAATCCTAAAAAGGCTGAGAACTCCTTTTATATCATAATAATAACCCAGCCCTAGAATTTTAAATTTGAAAATTGTATGATTTTCAAGTTGTTTTACCTTAAAAGAATGAATTACAAGTTAGATTAGAGCTCTATAAGGGCATCTATTTGCAGCCGCCATCTTTGACCCATTCCGATTGCCAGTTACAAGTTTACACATGTATATCCTATAGTGGTCTTAATTAATATTGTTATAATATTATTGTTAAAAAATTAAAAAGTATTGTGTTGTTTGTGAATTATAAACATTATTTTATATACAGTGTTAGTGCAACATCATCGATTATAGTTTTCAAACAGGTACGAAATTTTGATCTGCAGCTAATCTGATTACAATTAGATGGATTGAAATATAATTTAAAATTCGGTTGAGTATTCGGTTTTGTCTTATAATAATGAAATATACATATAGCAAAGAATATATTAGGTTGATGCATAATTATGGAACGTTTTTTAAAAATATTTTTATTCAGCAAAAACAATAATTAAATTTAACAAAGACATGTTTAAATGATTATTCGGGAACGTATTCACCATCTACTTCAATAACTGCTTCCCATTTGCTTGGCAGTCGGTCGATTCCACGGGAGAAGAAGTCACGATTCTTGGAGGCAATCCACGCTTTGACATCGGCCACCAAGTCATCCAAATCATCGTAGATCTTAGTCTTTTGCCAGTTTTTCAAAGAGCGGTTGATGTGATAGTCCGTCGGTGCTTCGGTCGGTGAGTACGGCGGATGTGGGAGTAGATCCCAGCCCTTATTGGCGATGAATTCGACGACCCGGCGCTCAACATGTGGACGTGCGTTATCGTGATGGAACACGATGTGGTTCTTTTTTCTTTTGAGTTCGTGGGGGACCCATCCAGCCAATTTTAATACCTTGCCAAGCTTTTTGAGGCGTTGAACGATCGTTGATTGGTGGACATTGAAGTCTGCAGCCAGCATTAGTGTGGTAAGGCTTTCATCCTATTCCACGGCTGTCAGAAGTGCCTGATCATCAAAATCCGATGGCCGACCTCTTCCTTCTTTATTCTCCAAACTAGTGTTATCTGATTTGAAACGGGCAAACCACTTCCTTACTGCACTATCAGTAATTGTTCTTTCGCCAAAAAGTTCGTTAAGATCGCGAAATGACTGTGCTGCCTTCCATCCTTTCTCGTAGTGGTAGAGCATAATATGACGAATATGAATATGGTTTTCGAGACGCATTTTTATTAACTATAAATAGAGATGATTGTTTTTATAAAAAAAATAAACAAAACGCCATTTTTGGCTAAAAAAAACGCGCCAATGCAAACGTTCCATAATTATGCATCAACTTAATATTTACAACGCCATATTATTTACAGCTGTTAGTTTGGATCAAATATGGAAGCTGCGAATACTCCCCTTTATAGAGCCTTAGTTACATGTATCGACAAATGGGGGCCTGTTAATAAAAAAGTAGATCTTGTCGATTATGTAATATATAATTTTACCAATTAAAAAACCCCTTCCGTAAAGTGTTGTTTGTTTACATTTGAGATTTATTATACCAACGCTTGTTTCTCTCCCAATATTTTTATTTATTTTTTAATTTTTCTCTCCTGATTTTATTAATGAAGCATCATATATAAGGATAGGGAAACACGGCTTCGAAAAATATTGATAAAAAGAACATTAAAAAAAGTTAATATTTATTTTTAATTTTCCCCGCTTTGTCTAAATCGTCAATATATATATATATATATATATATATATATATATATATATATATATATATATGGATCCTTTTCATCATATTTCGTGTTTACACCTTTTGAATGTCCGTTTATAAATTGTTAAAAACTATTTCATGTTGAATAATATATACACAAAATTTTATATATTGAAATACTTGCTGCCTACACATGCTAAATATTTAAAATCGTTTTGATAAATTTTAAATTTACTGTCACATATTCTATTGAATATAAAATAAAAATAAACATTAATAGAGAAAAAGTTCAATTTTTAGGGAAAAATTCTAAGGTTTTTAGTAGAAATATTATTAAATTGCGATATCAGAGGGATTCATCCCCTCAGGAGTCGAACCTGAGAACTAACATGCTTTCCGGGCAGACAGATCACACCCTCGAGACAAAAATCTCTCTCTGAAACGCAATATATTATATAAGCACAGAAATCTTTTACTACAATCTTCTATAACGGAAATTAAAAAATTTATCCTAAAATGAAAAAAAGTTTTTCATACAAGTCCTTTTATTTAAATATAAAACTAAAGATGATACAATTTTGATGGCTGTATATGTATATAATTAAGTAATGGAGAGGATTCAGCCAATGGGTAGCCTCTGCTGAATAAAAAACTCCCAATTATAGAAAACGTTTCGGCTTTAATTAAATAATGCCATCATCAGTTCCTAAGAGCTGAAAAAAGCGATAGAGCACACATGTAAAATTACAATAAAATTTTTTTACAAAAAATCCAAACTTATTAATTACAAAATTATATCTTACAGTATTAGCGACACAATTAATTTTATAAATAAATTGTCCGCAGGCAGAGTTGTTGTGGATTTTATCATAATATACAAAATTATATGAAATAAAATGAGAGATCTTCTGTTTTTTAAATAAAATAATTTTTAATTATTTCTAGAGACTAGTTTCGAACATTGCTAAATATCATCAATCACAAATATTTCAAATTAGTTACAAATTAAGATTAAATCTTAATTTGTAACTAATTTGAAATATTTATGATAGACTGATGATGAAGCGCAATGCCTTCGGAAACTATAGTCTCTAGAAATAATTAAAAATTATTTTATTTAAAAAACAGAAGACTCTCTCATTTTATTTTATTTTTAACCTAAAATAAAAACAATTCTGTTACCATCGACAGTGAAATCTTTTATTCAACTAATAAAATTATATGAATTACAAAATGGTACATAAATCTTGGTGTGCTCTCACTTGATATACCTGGTATAATAAACATTGAGAAAGGGGGGGGAAGAATTGTAAAAAGGTAGAGAAGAAAAAAATTTATTATTTTTTATTTTTATTTTTAAATATTGTCATTTTAAATTCGAATTTTTGTTATTCTTAATGTTTGTTAATTATTTTGAGAAATCTTTTAATTGAGAGATGTTTGTGAGGGGGTCAGTGATCCTAATTAGATCAATGTCCTCGTAATTATTATTATTATTAATTGAATGAAATTGAAATTTGCTATATTTGTACTTGAGACGTTGCGCATATCAAGTGAGAGCACACCAAGATTTATGTACCATTTTGTAATTCATATAATTTTGTATATTATGATAAAATCCACAACAACTCTGCCTGCGGACAATTTATTTATAAAATTAATTGTGTCGCTAATACTGTAAGATATAATTTTGTAATTAATAAGTTTGGATTTTTTGTAAAAAATTTTATTGTAATTTTACATGTGTGCTCTATCGCTTTTTTCAGCTCTTAGGAACTGATGATGGCATTATTTAATTAAAGCCGAAACGTTTTCTATAATTGGGAGTTTTTTATTCAGCAGAGGCTACCCATTGGCTGAATCTCTCTCCATTACTTAATTATAAAACTAAAGATTTGAGCATCTTTTTTTTGAAAATCTTTGGAATGTTTTTCAAAAAATCACCTCAGGTTAAAACTAACCAATTCTTATAAAAAGAGAAAGAATTTAATTTTCAAAAAAAAGATGCTCAAATCTTTAGTTTTATAAACAATAATCATATTTACTATATATTTTATATAAATATTGCAAAAAATATTACTTTAGAGTGAAATAAAAATAAAAATTAAAAATAAAATCAATTTTACTTTAATATTCAAAAAATGTATAAGCTCATATTGACTTAAAATGAAAGCATGGGCGCTTTTAATTTGATTAAAAATTAGAAGACTCGCTTTATTTTTAGTCATGAATATGTATGGAAATTTTTAAGGTAGAGAAAAAACTAATTCCTACTTCTTATGTTTTAAAGTCTTTGAAATTTGCATTTGACATTGGCAGAGAAACAGAAAATAGTAGGTACCTACAATATTTGTTAAATAATATCCTCTAAGACGTGGGATTTCTTGTTAAGGTTTACATTATATTTTTTAAGTTAGAATATTATTTTCTTATATTCATGGCAATATGAAATTTTGAACTGTTATCCTATATATGTAACTGACAAAAATTTTAATCAGGTCAGGTAAGAAGTAGGTCAAATTTCGATTTCAAGATTCTACCCACACACAAAAATATAGAAGAAAAAAAACAGAGAAACCAATTTAAATAAAAGCCTGTAATAAGTTTAATCTAATAAAGTTTTCTTTTGGATGATAAGAGTGCAATTTAATTCACTAAGTGGGTATTATGGGTTGCAGCTTAACGCTAATCCTGGGTAATATTGTTAGGACCCTCTCTTAGTGGGCACTGATGAAGTTAATTCAATAGAAAACGCTAAAATCTTTATTTTGTGGTCAAAAATGAATAGGAGAAAATGCAACAATTATTATTTTCTATCTGGATTTCGATATATATGATAAATCAAGAAAGATGGTCATAGAAATGTTTTTGAACCGAAATTTGTGTAATTTAAATTTTTGATCTTTGTGCGTTCTTGCATTTCAATAGATAATGAATAGCCAGGGATAATTATATCCGTGATCCTTTTAAAAAATAAACAAGGAATTGGGGCTTTCTAGAACAATCATAATTAATTGATAATTTCTCACCTGGACTAAAACTTGTCAGAACTTTTCTTTTAGATCTTTGCACTTTCTTACATGTCAATAGTTAATGGATAGTCAGAGATTATTATATCCGTGACGCTTTTAAAAAATAAATTATCATTCCTCATATCCTTCTTTAATCCCTTTTGATTTAAACCAGGGCTGTCCAACTCGTAACCCAAAATTCCTTAAAACATTGAGATTTTATTTAGATACCGGAAAACACATAACAAGTTGTCCTGATAATTTTTTTCTCTAAAATAAGAAATCTGAAAATCTACTGTGGAGTTTTCGAAAAATAAATTGCTAATTGAATCTGAAACTAGATTTCAAGATTTCTGAAAAAATAATCATCATTTTGGTCTATTTTCGACTTCATTTTCATTAGAAATAATTTTTCTACTTGCAAACTTTCTGATTGAATATTCTAGAACAACAATTTGATACCAATCTGAAAGAAAAATTGAATATTGTCTCTTTATTAGAATTTTATATTAATTATCTAGCCAGGAAAAAATATAAACAAATACTAATACATAATATCACTTTTTGTGTGTATATAGGTATGTATTTACAAATACGAGAAGCTATTTTACAAGAAGTAAAATTAGAAGCTCACTATATATGACCTAAAAAAATAATAAAGTTCTAATTTCTACATTATTAACTATCTTTTTTGAATAACAAATATCAATAGAATTATAATATTTTATCCGCGGTCCGATGCAATATTTTTTCTTCAAATGTGGCCCGTGTAAGCCAAAAGGTTGGACACCCCTGCTTTAGATCTTCAGAACTTCTAGTTGAAAAATGCAAAGAATTTGAAAAATTAAATTATCAACTGAAAGCTTCTACCCAATGAGCTTTAATTTGATCCATAGGTTGTATTAATCAGCTGTGCCTTTGTAATCATTTTTTTGGCTCAACCCTTCACTGAAAAAATAAATTGAGATGGCTTCATACATTATATCTTCCAAAGCACTAGAAATAATAAATGCGTTCTTATTTGTCGTTGATAAGAAGAGATTACTAAATATTTTTTATTTTAAATCACACGAAAAATTCGACCCTTAACAAATTAATCATTCGATTAAAATTTTAATGGGATTTTTGATTTGCGAGAATGCATATAGGTAGCTTCTAAATCTAATTTTTTTATTGAATTTATAGTTTTCGAGCTACATGCACCGATAGACGGATAGACACTAATATGACCCGGTTTGACTTTTTAAATGGACCCTAGATATTGGCAAATTTCTAAAATAAATGGAGAGCGCACCGAGTCATGAATAAGTTATTACTAGAGTCCGGATTCCTATGCAATTGCATATTTTGTTTGCCGCCACATACGACCCAGGGGATCAATTATCTATCAGAATCATGCATCTAGGATATCTAGTGGGTTAAATTTTATACTGCATATTTTAGTAGGTAATATTGCATAAAATTGCATTTTTGAAGGATTTTTTTTATCAAATATTGCCTATTTCGCGCCAAATACATATTTTTTAAAAGAAAAACTTTTTAATATAAAAAATAAAAGCAATACAATACAATCGTGTCTGTTAAATAATACCATCCCTCAATCCCCGTATTTTTTCGTTCACATTTTTTGAAACATAATTATATTTATTAAGTTGATTTTATTCAAGATCACCTATTATTTCTTTGAGTTTAAAAATTTTTAATATATTAAATATAATGAGAATTTTGTGAAATTTTCTACGGAATAAAAGTCCATATTTGACACTTGGTCTCTATAGCTTACTTTATCATTTTATTTTTTTCATAACACTCCTTCAAATATATTACAGTAAAACCTCGTTTATCGGAACCTCCGGATTATCCTGATCGGATTTGTAGACATTTTTATTTTAATAAATGTTCACATTTATAATAATTTTTCACTCTGATAGCAAGAATGTAATTATAATTTCACCAAAAATGTATTTTTTTAAACAATTCTATGTAATTTTGATATTTGAGGATTAGTTTTTTTCTTTAATACCCATATATCCGGACTACTCGGATTTTCGATTATCCGGTTTGCCTTTGGTTCCAGTTAGTCCGTATAAACGAGGTTCTTTTTGTCTTAAATTTAAATTTTTTAGTACATAAAAAAATTTATTTTGCCATCTTTTACTGCATATATTTGCATATTTCAACTTATTCTGGATATTACATTACATATTTCAGCATTTTTTATTTTATCGCATATTTTGGCAGTTTTTACTGCATAAACATCCGGTCTCTAGCTATTACTACCTTTTATTTTATTTCTGTATAAAGGAGTATCTATCAATCACATATTATTATGATTCTGTATTATTCTATAATTATAAAATAAAATTTGTTAATTTACGAGTTTCGCGTTTTTTAATTAAATAGTTGCAAAAGGCATGGAAAACCCCAAGGATTGAGAATTCCATGGTGTTTTCCAAGTTCCCTTTTCGTTTCGAACCACGCCCCGATGAATTGCCAACAAAATGGTTAGAGATCTCAGGGGCCGACTGGGAAATCCCCGAGTTGGCCGTTTGCTCGCAAAGCACAACTCTTCTTCTTCTTCACAACTCAAGGGGCTTAATATTCAGTTCTAATGAAGGTAGAGAGGGTAAAGTCTTTTATTAACGCGAAGAGAATGGCGCTAAGACGGCAATATAATTATTAAAAGAGGGAATTTAGGTACTCATATATAATCATTAGTAGAGTTTTTGCAATATAAAAAATTAAGATAAAATAATCTGTGGAGCATATTTGAATTTGTAATTTGAAAAATAATTAATTTTCTCAAATACAAGCTGCTTTGGAGTCCTTGGTTGACACACCCTCGAACATTAAACCTGCGGGCAGCTGCCCAGGCAGACCCCATTTCGGATTCCATTAATTTATATCCTTCCCGAAAACCATCCTGAGCATGGCAGAGAAAATTCAACTATTGTTTTCTTATTACAAAACTTTTTTTTTTATTTTCATTCATGAACTCTAAAAATAAAAGATTGTTGCAAGAACCTATAGGTATGAAACCGGAAATAAAATGCATTTTTAAAACTTTTTTTAATGTCAATTTATTTAAAAAAAGATTTCACGTTCTAATTTTTTTTTTTCAATGCAATCGAATGCAAGAAGGGGCGCACCAGTAAAGATGCAGCCCCTATTTGGGCCTTGTAGATGGTGAGAAGATGTAGGGGCGTGAAAAATCGCTTGGACCTGAATAAGTGGCCAAACTTCCTTGCTGTAGATTTCGCCACAGAGGAGATGTGTTCATTCCAAGACAGGTCAGATGCGACAGAGACGCCCAACATGGATAGGCTGTCGCACATTTTCAAGGGTATGCAAATCGAACTGAATATCAGGGAAATTTTTATTTTTGCGCATAGAAATTAGACAACATTGAGTCTTGTTTGCATTAAAGTTAACTAAATTTTGAGAGCCCCATTTTTTCAGTTTGTCTAGGTCGAGAGTGATTGATGAGGCAACATTGTTTCAATTATTCGGGAGTGAGGGCTTGCCGTGCAGAGTGCTATCGTCGGCGTAACAATGAGTGGGGTTTGACGTTTGATCGATAAGGTCGTTTATGTATATTAGGAAGAGCGTGGGGGTAATTGCCGAGCCTTGGAGAACAACAGCATTTGTGGTAAAAGATTCAGATGACATTCCATCTACCACAACTTTGATACTACGGTTTGTCAGAAAGCTTTCTATCCATTTGTAAAGTGTTGGTGTGAATCCAAAGGCTGTCAGTTTGGCAAGAAGATTTTTGTGTCAAACTTGGTCAAAAGCTTTGGAGATATCTAGGGCTACAGCGAGGGTTTCTTTTCCGTTCTCTAGACTTTTGTTCCAGGTATGGGTGACAGGTTAAGATGTCGCCTGTGGAACGATTTTATCTAAATACATATTGCCTATCGTGAATTATTTTATTATTTTCTAAGTGACGAAGGACGTGTTGGTTTATAACCATTTCCATTATTTTGGAAAGAACAGAGGTGATCGCGATAGGTCTATAATTAGAGATTTGTGAAGAGTCGCCTTTTTTTAGGAATAGGTGTGACTCGGGCTATTTTCCAGCTTTTGGGGAATATGCTCGATTCATAAGAGTTGGAGTGGAATAGCTTAGATAAAATAGGGGTTAGTTCGGGGGGGAGGGCATTTTTATTGAGAATTGGTGGGATGTCATCGGGCCCAGCTGCTGAGTCGGATTTCAGTTTTTTAATGGCTTTTTGATTATTTGGGGCCTGAAAATTATTTTTTTCATGAGGTTGGTTTGGGGGCATAAGTAAGCGGTTTAAGCACTTTGTCATCTAAAGTAGAGTTAGTGGCGAAAAAGGAGGCTAGTGATTCAGTTTTTCCAGTGGCGGTCGTGGCCACTGAACCATTTGGGCGGAAAAGGGCGGAAGTGAGGGAGAGGCGAAATTTCTATTTATTGTCTTGGATAAAGAGTAAAAGGCCCGATTTCCATTGGGGCAAGATGCGAGACGGTCAGCTATCCTCTGATCGAATGATTTTTTTGCCTCAGAGATAATTTTTTTGCAAGAACTTCGCGATTTGGTAAATACAATTCTCTCACATTCTAGACGTGAAAGATGTCATTTTTGAAAAAATTTGTTTTTTTTCAAGGACGGCATCTCCACATTGTTTACCAAACCAGGGCTTAGAATCCTTGTTTCTCTTAATCGATTTTGAGGGGACATAGTTTTCTAGGCCCTTCTGTATTGCCTCGTTAAAGGCGAATTCTGAAGCGTTTTTATCTCTGATGCAGAGATCATTCCATTGGTAACCGGTAAAAAAGTTACGAATGTCATCCCAATAGGCTTTTTTGAATAGCCAGATTTTCCTCGGGTTGGTGCGGGGTGGTGGGGGTTTTGGTAAATTGGCGGAGGTTTTAATTTTTATCAAATTGTGGTCAGATTTGCCTAAAGGGGCCGAAATTTTAGCATTATATGATGAAGCGTGGGAAGTGATGAAAAGATCGAGAAGATTGGATTTTTCATTAGCTTTGTCTGGGATTCTCGTAGGGCCATTAATAATTAGCGTGAGGTCACATGCCGCAGAGAAAATTTCAGCGGCAGAGCCCGCGGGGGAATTTTGGCTAGAAAATTTTAGCCAATTTTTGTTGTGGACATTAAAGTCGCCTAGTAAAGATATTTCAGAGGATTGGAATTCTTTCAGGATACTGCTATGGCACTCGAGCAGGTAGTCAAAAAATTGTTGGTATCTGGGGTCTTCTATATTTTTAAGGAAAAGAGACCTTAAAAGTAGACCATAATTAGACCACAAATTTAAGATTCCACAGCTACAAACTTACTTAATTCTACATGGTATTATTTATCACTTGTATTGGAAGCAATTTCACTTATTTACAATTCAAACTAGTAAAGAAAATTTAGGGATTTAGACATAAATATGCAACTAGAATGAACCAATAAAAGACAAATCGAGAAATATTTTAATGGTTTTAGAATAATCAATTAATTATCAATGTTTTAATTATAAAGGTTTATTAACTTGAATATTATATAAAAAAACTTTACACTATGGTATTTCTGAGATAGCTAACAAAATACTGGTTTACCAGGTTGCATATCCTACATGTAATTCGATTCGATTTTAATTTACAATGAAATAATTTATAAATTTATAAATTTTTGTAATATATGATTTAAATAAAAAAAAAAAAAAAACTGGCGTGACTTATACACAAAACGTGCTTTACTACATGACTATCCTAGAGTTGAATTCATGCAATTTTTTTGCTCATTGTATTTAAAAATGTCTAAAATGTAAAGAAAAGTCATTTTAACCATCATTAAATTGAAAGTTTTTGCCGAGAGTAGCAGAATTTTTATATATTGAAGGAGACAATAAAAGAGTGTGTCTTCTGCTGGAATTATAAATTTTATTTATTTATAACGAGACTATAGTTTCGAGGGCTTTGTCCTCTTCATCATCTAAAAATTAGTATTTTCGAATCGTTAGAAATTTTAAAATCATACAATAATTCACCAAAAAAATTCTTAAATCGTAAAATAGAAATTCCTGAAAGCTTTATTTTAAAAATAGCTGCTAAAATATAAACTTCACGAACGCCAACTACAGTCAAAATAAAAAAACAAGTATAAATGTCAATTCTTAACTTGCCCACCCTGTGTAATTTCTAACCTAACCACATGAAAGATGTTAACATTTCATTCATAAATTAATTCCTGTGAATACATTGTAATAGACTGATGAAGAGGACAAAGCCCTCGAAACTATAGTCTCGTTATAAATAAATAAAATTTATAATTCCAGCAGAAGATACACTCTTTTATTGTATCCTTCAATTAACCATCATTGTTTATCTGTCTGTGTGTCTGGGCTCTGATACCCACAATAATTAAAGAAAAGTCGTAGAAAATTCAATGTGGTGCCAAAGTGTTTGTATTTCCGATGAAGAGATCTGATTAGATTTTGGGTTCTCTAGTTTTAGAATTTCCGATTAAACAAATGCCCTTTTTCTCACGATAATTAAAATACTATACAACATACATTTTTAATAATTTATTACTATGGAGGCTCTAATTTGCGAGCGTGCCTAGTCTTGAAAATGTTAAAACTTTTTCCTCCATTATATTAATCAGAAAATCTCATCAGAATGCACGTTACCGTATTTCTGAAGTTGTTTTCAAGTGCGATGTGAATAGTCTAATAGTAGACTTTACAAACAGCACTTAGAAATGACTTCAGAAATAGATGTCGAAACGTCATGCATTCTGATAAAATTTTCTGAGTAACAACGTGGAATCATCTATAGATTGGAGATTCGTAACCTAATTCAATTGCCGATCGCCAAAAAATATAACATTTATTTACGGACCAGTAAGATAAAAAATGTTTAAAAAAATGAACAAAATACCATAAATCAACTTTTAGTCCGAGTTTTATCTTCAGCTCCGATAAACCATTTGACTCTAGGCTACCTTCAGGATATCATATATTTAAAAAAATCTCTCAATAAAATTTTCAAAAAATACTTTTATTTCTCTACTGACCAGCAAAAATTTCTGACAGACAGCGTCAGAAGCTTTTAGATGAAACCATTCTCTTGAATGTAATACTCTTACATGTTATATTGTAATGAAAGATACAAGTTTATAAATTTAAATAACTTAATTATTTAGTTAATTTTCAGAAAGGGAACCTAGTCTTAAAAAAGTTTTCTTTATAATGATCCTTATAATTGATTCATATTTGTGATGTTACTTATAATAGCTATTAATATATATCTACGCCCTTATATTCTTCCTTAATAGAAACGTTTAATTCATTTATCTAGTTTATCTAATATCTAATTAACCTGCTTCCTTCCTTCCTCTGTGCTACCTTGGAATCGAACTGGAACTGATGACTTTTCTCTAATGAATCCGCTCTCTATCTTTTTCCCTTTAGAGACCTCTTTTCTTAAATAAATAGAGTCCACAACGATAGAGACTTCAAGGTCTAACTTTTCGTAGCTGGCTGGGGATTAATAAGCGCAGCAGCCTAGGAAAAAGTTTTCGCTTCATATCCGCTCCCTTCCTATTTCGAGTGTCAATTTAAGGTTAATTTTCCTCCTCGTTTTTTTCTTTTCCTTACGGATTTAATTTTTTTTTTTTTAATTCTTACTTTCTCTCTTTAAACAACTTTTTATTTTATTTTTGATAAAGTTAAAAAATTTATTTAAGTAATAAGAAAATGTAAAAGTTGTTGAAGTTTTAATAGTGGAAGTGTTTCATCTTGAGTTTTTGCTACCAACAATTATTCTGTTTAAATAGAAAAGAATAAGGAGAAGAGGAAGAAATTTTAGTGGTTGGGTCGGAGTCGAGGGTACCTGTGGCTACTGGTCTTAAACAAATGAGGGTTGAAGGCCGCGGGAAAGACAGAAGCGGGAAGTGAATTCCAGTCTCTTGGGATTAACGAGTTGGCCAATTCATTTGTTTCATTCTTATCTAATTCGAAGGCGAAGAATTGTTGAGCGTTAGCAAATCACAAATTTCTTACAAATGAAGCTTTAGGGGGTGGGTGGGGGGGAGAATAATTGACTTTGACTTGACAGAATAAACCCCATGATAGTATCTATACTAGTATTGGGAAAGAGCAGTAACAGTTTTATAATGAACTAGAGCAGGGGTCTTCAAACTTTTTCACGATCGGTGCACCAAATTTTCAGTAAAAGTTCCGCGGTGCACATCGCTCAAAACGTAAAAAATCACAGCTTCAGTATATTTATAATTTACATAATACTTGTAATACCGCTTAATTATCTAATAATTAGATCAGATTCTAATGATTTTTTATTATATAGCTTTATTTATTTAATTATTTTGAAGATGTAACATCTTTTTTTAGTAAAATGACCACAGCGTCGTGGTACACCTGAAAGTTCTCCACGGTGCATAGTTTGAAGACCCATAAACTAGAGAATGGAGTGAACTAGATATAAGGCCGGGTCTAAATTTATTCAGTTCTTTTTGAAAAATCGTGAAATAAGTACAATCAAGAATTAACTATACTATTAAAAATTTTAAATTCGGAAGAATTCACACACATCATCTTCGAAAGAGGAAAAGTATTTTTTGATCTTTGCAGAAATCTCAGAATCAATTTTATTTCAGGGACACAATATTTTAATGAATACTCTAGTTGGTGTGTAATGGAAATTTACGAAATGAAGCAGGTGTATAGTGGAGTCACTTGTTATGTCAAGTCACGCCCCTTGTTTTGTTGACATTATCATTTCATTGGATTAGAAGAAATAAAATCAAAAATTTCGCCAAAAGTGTTACTTGATCATAATAACAATTCGTGATTACTCCAATATCCCTGATCAAATTCAAAAAAGTTGTGAATTTCTTTTTTCCTTTTTAAGAGACTACAAATACCTCCAGACAATCTTCTTTTTTCCGAATTATCAAACCTCCAAGTTAACATAACTATTCCAGCCCCTAAAAATTTCTCATTTTCAGGAATGCAAAAGTCATATTTGGTGTGGTCTTCTTGGTGTAATGACTTTTTACAGTCTTATTTTTAAAGAAAAATAAAGCATTATATATTCTATATCTAGTGTAAAAAGTAAAATAGTTTGCCAAAAATATGGGAGTTTTTAAAATAAATTGAATACTGAAGAGTCCTTAAAAAGTTGAGAAAATGAATGTATAAAGTGCTTTACTAGTATTATGAATTTTTGGTGGATTCACACTAGCATAATTACATTAACATTTTTCAAAAATAAAAAAAGAAGAGAATAGTTTATGGTTTTCTAACGAATATATTCTATTGTATAAGAAAATATAATATATGAAACACCACTAAGAGTCTGAAACTTTATAAAAAAAAGTTGGAGAAATTTTTCTAGTCTAAACCGCAAAAATCATAAATTTACAATAATGATGAATTAATTAAAAAATAATTCTTTAAAAAAATCTATTTTACTTTTGTTTTACCAAGATGTAATTTTTCCAATAAATACTTAGTCTCTCAATATCTTAAGAATATAAGTTATTAGATGGGTATGAATGCAATTAGGCAGTTTTCCCTTTCGTTTTTATTATCCTATTTAATTACACGAAGAGAAGAAAGAGAGAGTGAAAATTACGATTTAAAAATAAAATAAAAAAAGAAACGAAAATAAAAGAAGAAAAATCAATAGAGAAGATAAAGTCCAACTGCTGGGTGTTGCAATGCGGAGTATTTCAAGGCTATGCCAAAAAAGACCAGATAGGTGGGAATAACTACCCACTCTCTTGAGAATAACTCCACCCTTTTGAAAATATTGCTCCCCCCCTAGATGAAATTCATCTCCGGAAAGAAAAATACTATGATGACATGACATTCACTCTCACTCGCTTTCTAGTTTATGGTAAAATATTCAATATTGTTGCTTAACACATTAGATATATATATATATACTCAGAATATATAATAGATAACTTTAGTTTAAATTTAAACATTCAAGACACGAAAGAAAATGAGCGATTTTATCTAGAATAAAATAAAAATACTAGTAAACTTAGCAATTATTTTTCTTATTATCTTGTGTTAAAATCAGTCTATAGGATGAGCATAAATTTCACTTCTGGATATTGCAATGAAAAGCAACACATTCAAGCTATTATATGTAACCATAAATAGAACCCTTAAAAACAAAGCTTCAAAAACCAATCACTTAAAAATATATAAAACATAGGGATAATTAAAGCAAAATTCGGATGTTGAATAAAAAAATATCTAAATAGGTACAACTGAGACCTGAGAAATAAATCAATACTAAATCTTTTAATATTCTTTATTTGTTCAATTCGTTAATTCTTATCGAAATGTTTTTGTTAGATGTAAAATTACATTAGAGGATGTTTAATTTGTTTATAAATAAATAGAGTATCTATGTGAAAACGATCTTGAAACAAGTACAACAAAAGAGTGTTCTCGAGTTTGTCAAAACTAAGGATTTCGATTTTTATATAAATGAATAAGAACTTAATACCAATAAAAATTAATAATCTTTAGACCATCGACTTCCAAGGTACTCTCTTAAAGGAGAAAATATTTTATAAAAAGTCAATATGCTCAAGATAGTGGAGACAATAACAAAATATGGATTGTTTTAATACGATCATCTATCAAAAATGAAAGAAAATAACCTCCGTCGCAAGATATGTGATTACTAGGAGATACAGAAGAGGCAGGTCTACGAAAAGATGGTTGAACCATTTTAATTTGGAGACATTACATGTTGAATAGATTAAACCATAATTTTAATGATAATCATGATGATGATATGTGAAGAGCTGCTCAAGAATCGGCCTTATTAAAACGAGGACATAAGTAATTTAGACTACAGAGAAGTATGGCAAGTACATGTCCTGCGAATGGATCATACTGAGCGGCGAAAATAGACCTTAAATATTATCCAAGGGATGTGAGGTCTTCAAAAAGAATCAGAAATCCTGGGCAGATTTCTTTCAAGGCGGAACAAATTGATTCATGAAGCAAATTTCATATATGGCAAAATTTCACACTCGATTTTAAGAAACTCTGTTGGTACTAGCTTGAAAGTATCTGTAATATTTCTATTCTCAAGTAAGAAATGTGGTATTTTTAGCTGTTGAGACGTTGAGTGTTCGCCTTTAGGCCTTGCCAATCAATTCCAATAGAACAAGCAAGGAGCATGACTGTAATGGGATGGTGGAAAAAGGACCAAAGCAAACATTTAAAGATTATTTATTTCATGTACTGGATCTCCAATCTCAGGGGAATACGAAATTCCAAGTTTGCCGATAAGTCCTTCTACACTTCAGTACTTACTATAAATTGATGATTAGCATTTGGAGAGTATAATTATTAATCTAACGGCTTAGGGGGGCAAGTTAGTTATAATTAATTCACAGAAATTGAGTCTGATGATGCGATGACTAGTGCGGGTTTTCGTGAGAAAGAGGTGAGGAAAGAGAAAGAGAAACGATAGAAATAAGGGTTCCGTAAAAGGTGTCGGGGTCAAACAGAAGCACCACAAATAGCCAATCAATGCTCTAAATTTGATGCAAACCGTTCGAGTGAATCCGGTTGTTATTAAACTTTTAGTGGTCGATATCGACCGATGAAAAGAGATTTTTGTTTTCATTTTTACTACAGAGAAATAAGTACTTCTTAGTGAATAAATTGAATATTTCAAGAAGGTTGGAATAAGATTTTTAAAGATTAAATGATGATGCTGTACCTGGGTAACTGAGATTCTTTTAATCTTCAAGAGTTTTTATTAAATTCTAGTTAATACAATTTCAAACGTTGCTTGAGATTCGGAGAGTAATTAGAACCTTGTCATTACGCTTAAAAACAATATCCATTAAAAGCTACAAATGTTAACACGTTGAATATGGCAAGATCTAGTATCTGCAGTGTCTGGGCCAAGCGGCTTTTGGAGCCCAAAATGGATTTTTTTTTAATTTTATGAAGTAGAACAAAAATAAGAAAAAATATGAAAAATTTACATACCCAAAGTGGGTAATATTTCGGGACATTGTTAGAATGGTGAAAATAAATAAATTTTAATTCATAAAAAAATAATTAAGAAAAGAAGGAAAAAAAAAATTGTCTTTCTATGCCTTTTGTTAAAAATGAAGAAAGTTTTTGAACACTACTGTGGAGAGAAGAAGGAAACATTTTATTTGTTTCATTCATTGACCCTTTGAAACCCTGAAGAAGGAGGGAAAAATCCTCCGAAACGTCGGTTTGAAAGGAAAGGAGGAAGGATTCCAATAAATTACACCTTATTTTATATGTGTTAATTTTTTCTTTCCTCACTACCTCTGGGCTGCCTTCCATTACTTTCAAATAAAAAAATAATGTTTATAAAAAAAAAATAAAACCGATTTCAAAAAAATTAAATGCAACAAAAATAAAATAATAAGAATTCAAAAATAAAAATAAAATGCACTAAAAGGTATAAAATAATTATCTTATTTAGTTACAACTAAACGACGAAATTGTTACATGAAATCACTATTTGAAGTCGGTGCCAAACATACATTTTATGAATCGCACTCGGCGACGGATCTTACTTAGTACGTTTGCCGAGTAAGCTCGCTCATATAGTTTGTTTAGCACCGACTTCAAAAAGTGATTTCACGTTAATATTTCGTCGTTTAGTTGTAACTAAATAAGATAATTATGTTATACCTTTTAGTGCATTTTATTTTATTTTTGAATTCTTATTATTTTATTTTTGTTGAATTTAATTTTTTTGAAGTCAGTTTTATTTATTTTTTTTATAAATTTTATATTTATTTTTCTCTTTTTAGTGATGTTATTAATAGTGACTTAAGATAATATTTTTTATGCGTCTCGTAAGAGAAAGCATCGGGCGAATGAATCAGAAAATGATAAAAAAAAATTCAATTCATAGATGTAGAAATTTTGCGGGTTTTAAATGAACGTTTTAAGATTGTTTTTTTTTTTTATAAAAGATTTTATTTATGATAATTTCGATTATTTACTTATAAGTTATAAGAATTGGAGATTTACGTTATTTTGTCATTGATCATATCATCAGAACTTGACCAAATTAATATGGGAACACCCCTAAGATACCTCTATTCCAATAAAAGAAGAATCATTGAAATTGGTCTATAAAGCCTGAACATACATATCAAAAAAGGTACAATACAAATGAAAAAAAAACGGGACCAATCGGAAACTAGACTGAACCCAATGCAAAAAAATCATCAAAATCGGTTCACAATTGGCGAAGAAATCAGGTAACATAGATACACAAAAATTCAGTCGAATTGATAACCTCCTCCTTTTTTGAAGTAGGTTAAAAAGATCTTAATTTACATCTAATCATCCTATTATATTAATTATATAATATTCCAATAAAGAAAAGATGATGGAAAATAATGATAATGATATAAAATTAATAATTTATTATACAATATATTTGTATGACATTTTTTGACCTTATTATATCTGAACTTTGGGAGAGATTTAATAAAAATATTTTCTAGGTTACTTAGAGAGGAGTGGCGGGGTTAAGGGAGAATGTGCGGGGTGCGGAACCCCCCACTTGCTAGCACTAAGGGAAAACCTAAAGGGGGATACATATTTATGATAGGGGAAATAAATAAAATCTTACAATTGAACAAAAAAATATCACCATGGGAAAATATATATTATATACATTTTTAATAGAATTTATGAGAAAAGATTTAGAGAGTATACTTTTCATTTCAAATAATTCGGGATTTTTCTCACGAAGAAAAAAAATGGAAAATCGAGAGCTGTGGTCCTTGTCAAATGGACCAAGTCTATCCATTTATATAATTTAAAATGATTGTTTTATTTCAATTATTGATAATTTAAGTTATTTTAGCCAAGAATTAGTTAAATAACACCATGATAATTGTAATATATGTATAATCAACTGAGATTTTCCTTATGGAAGAGAAAACCATCAAATTTTACAATATACTTTAGGTTACAAAATAGTTCTTATTTGCCAATTATAAACAAAACATGAACCAAATTTGAGAATATTTTTACAATTTCAAGTTCACTGACTTCCGGAATATAGCAGGTAAGTATATAAAATGAAATTAGAAAGTTTGATGGTCCTAAACACCGGCATTTTAAAGTGAGCAATTTACAATGATATTTTTTCACAGCTATATATAAAAATATTTTTTTTAACTTAGACCTTCCAAAATCTGGCCTTCTTTATAATAAGCATCCTATTAAATTCTAATATTCGGGTTTATAGATGTTAGTTGTAAATCACAGGTTAGTTGTTATTTTGTCTACCATCTGCAATACTGTGACAAACAAAGAGACATAGTAAGGGCTATTAGTGTTTTACATATGCATGAAAGCCTAGAAATGAGAAAACTTTAGTAGATTCTGGAACTTTTTTAACAATGGTAGATAGGTCATAAGCGAGTTTTTTATCCTCAAAATAATATTTCGGTGCCCAAAATTTGAAGCTGTGCCCATTAAGAAACTATCTGTGTATTGTGAATTAGAAAACCTTAACAATTTTTAGCATGAGTGGTCCAACCAGAGAGAATTATCCAAGTTAATCCTCTTTGGATTAAATACCATTGAATATGTGTGATAGGCTGTTCATGGAAGGAGCAAATTTCCTCTATGGCAAAATCTACACTAACGGAATTTTGCTTCATATTCAGGTCCATTTCAATTGAAACACATATCATTACGATTCGGGTGGACTAATTTGAAAGGAGTAAATTGGTGTAATGATTAAAAAAAAAAAAGATTCCTGTCCATCGTACTCGGTAAAAGATTACAAAAAAAAATATTTATAAATCATATCTAACATTCAATTCCAGGTACACTCTGAGCCGCTAAAAATAATCGATATTAAATTTAACAGGAATCAAAACAGAAGTATTGAGACTTATAGATTAAAATCTTAATATTAGTGTGCGATAATCAATCATACCTCAATTAAATTGATTAGTAATTAGAATAATTTAAAAACTATAGCCGTAATAAAACATTGATTTCAAAATGTCTTATTAAGAAATTAAAGAATTGTAGCAAAATTAAAGGGTGAAATATAGCTTACCAAAAGTTGACACTGGTAGTAGTGCATTTAGCTCCTATCCTGAAATTAGAAAGAAATTCAGATTAATAATTTAATATAATTTACTAAAAAATTAATGATTCTTATTTGTTCAATTTGCTAAAATGTACTAAAAACTGAGCAACCGGCATGAATAATTCAAAGTTTAGATTGGAATCATCCTAAAAGTATTTGTAGAAACAAATCTTGAGGTGTTGAAAGTTGTAGGATTTGGAATAAGTGACAGCCAAACTTTAGCGGTCTACTTTTTAAAGCAGTTTTGACATGTTGCTTCAGAAGAAATGTTCAATAATTATGACTGTTTTCACCAAATTAACCTGTCACTTAAACTCAATTTTTCAGTAAAATTCCACTTATCTAGCGTCACTTTGATGTAGGTAAGTACGATATCGTTAATGGGGAAAATAGATGTTGATGATTTTTTTAAATTGTTTAGCTATATATATTCACCATAGGTGGTCTATCTAAAATAAAAAATCCTTTTATTTTTCTAATTTCCAATGAAACTTAAGCATAATACCTTTTTTATTACTTTACTTTAAATTACTGGTAATCTAGAAAGAATTTAATTTTTAGGACAGAATCTAAGATTTTAATAGAAATATTATTAAATTGCGATATCAGAGGGGATTCACCACCCAGGAGTCGAACCTGAGAACCAACTTGCTTTCCGGGCAGTTAGCTCACACCCTCGAGACAAAAAACTCCCTCTGAATCGCAATATTTGATGTAAGCATAGAAATCTTTCACTCCATTAATATATAACGGAAATTAAATTACTGGTAATGTTACTTAAATTTAATTCAAAAATATGTACCTAAAATAGATTATAGATGAGTGTTATTGTTTTTATTTTTATTTTATTTGTATATTATTGTGATTGTTTTGATATGTTTTACTTTTGCTTTGTTTTTTGATTTTTTTAGTTTTTCAAATGTATACTTATTTTAGTACCTACTCCATGAGGCAAACTTCCTCAGAGCATTTGTTTGTATTTGAATAAAAATAAATAAATAGAATGAAGTAACGGTGAAAGTATGGGGTGATAGGCTAAAAATAAAAATGCTCAGAAGCAATGCAGTCTTCAGCTTATTATGAAACCTTCATCAGTTCAAGTGGAATTCAAAAAAAGGTTTATAATAGCAAATGCATTGATTACAAGATATGATACATTTAAATAATATTAAGTTTCCCATGATTAAGTTGATAAAAAATATATTCTCAAATCTCATCTTTAGTTTCATTAAAGAAGGCCGGATACAACTCCAATTTATTATAGATAGTACATGGACCACATGAATTTCGCATTCTTTATTTTTAATAGATCGCTTCAGGAAACACATGCCAATCGCCAGACAGACAAGATCGGAAAAATTTGATCGATTTATTGGGATTCAATAAAATGAAGTGAATCTGTTTGAGATAATACTTTATTTGAAGGGGGGATAAATCGAGAAGAGCCAATCAATGGAGTGACTTCAACCTCTGAATCCGAATTCGTTTTTTTAAATTTGATTTGATATTGGCAATGTGTATGATTGAATCTAACAAGGAAATAAGTTAGTGTATTGCTAATAATAATTACAGAATAAAAACAGATCAAAAGATTTAATGAAAAATCAATAAAAAATTTAGACTTGGTCTTCTTGATATTATGGCCCATCTTAAAAAAATCTCAGCACCTTTTTCAATTATGTGTTATGGGAAATATACCATAGTGGGATTATTTAGGGGTCAAAAAACGAAAATTCCGGCATTTTAAACAAAACTTAACCAAATGACCAAGGATGGGTGTTGCAGTTAGTATTTATATATAATATTTCATTTTATAATTTTGTTTTTATCTGAGTTTAAGTTTTTTTTTATTTCGACAAATTTTTTCCTAATATAATGATAAGTACCTGGAGGCACCGAGCGATGCTCGGTAATTTCTTCCTTCAGTTAAAACCGTTATTTTAATATTATTTTTAATTTAAAATTCTGATAAAAAGGTCGATTTTTATTTGAGAGCCGTTTTCAAATTAAAAAAAATACAAATATATATAGTATTCGCCCACTGTACCCCCCCCCACACACCCCGCTTGACCCCACCCCCGAAACCTCGCCCTACCCCCGATCCCCCATCACTGCACCCCACCTTCTGCACCTGTTTTGATTCAACCATATGATTCATTTTTATTCATCCAATTGTTAATAAATAAAACCTATCAAAAATGTGTTGTTTTTTCAGAAAAATTATGATTCCGTTTATGCTAAATATATTTTTAAATAAATTCTTGATTATTTTTTGCCTCTATTAAATAAATAAAATTTTATAAAAACAATTATAAAACGTTTATTAATATTTCTAACGTTTAGGTTGAACAAAATATGTTAAAAACCACAATCAAATACTTCTTCAAGGCCTTTGAGAATAAAGGATTTACCCGACCCATTGTCTGCCTGAGCACAAAAGGAAAAGGGAAACCTTTTTTTAAAACCCTAAGAATGGGATTTGTCTACCTGAGAATAATTAATTTGATTACGAAAAAACCCATCAAAAACAATTTTGTCGAAGATGAGACCGTGACAGATCGAATTGTCACCCCTAAAACCCCCTAACTCGTGAATTTCATCAAAATCGGTAGAGTCGTTTTGAAAATAGAACCAAGATACAAATATATAAACAAATAAATATACAATTTTTGCTAGTTTAATAAGAGTAGATAAGAGTAGATATGTCTGAATACAAAAAATAAATGATTATTAATTAATTAGTGTTTTAAATCACTGAAATATCCCCATCCCATAGGTCTTTTAGGTTGCGCGAGGCTGCTGTCGTTACAAATGACCGAGCGCCCGCTTTAGGTTAACTGAAATTTTTGTAGTGCTAATTAATCCCGAAGATCCGATCAATTGCATGGAAAGCGCCATCCGCGTCTGGTTGGCCAATCACGAATCTTCGGCTTATCCCTTCCTCTTGAACAAGTCTGAGCTTGATCGCTGGGTGGCTGAACCAAGCGGCGAGCGCAGCCTAATCCGAGTCAATTATTTATCAATACCTATACAACTTATGAAAATTTTTCATTTTTGAATTTTATTACTATTACCCAACGAAACGAAGGTGAAAATGTTGTTTTCTTAGTAAAGTTTGTCATTTTTAGAGATTTTTAATTTACCACAATTCTGCTAATAAATATGAAATTTTGAATGAGAAACTAATGAGGGTAAGTAATTTAATTTATATGTATAATTTTTGTATTATTCTAATATGATAATACTTAAAGCTATTTGTTTCTAAGCTGTTAAAATTACGTTATATACAGACATCAGACATACAGATAAAAATTCTATATACAGTTGTTTATGCTTTGTTTTCATAAAAGGAAGCATCTAAACTTAAATATAGGTGTATATTTTTGTAAAATAAATACAATTCCTTATAAAAAAAAAATTCCAAAACGTTTAAGGAATATCCAAACGTTTCGAGAGAAATTGTTTCTTTGACTCGAGAGAATTAGAAAATGAGTTGATTTAAGAAATAAAAATAGTAATATTAGTGTAATAATCGAAATTATAATAAATAAAATCTTTTATGAAAAAATCAATCTTAAAACGTTGATTTAAAACCAGCAAACGTTTCTAGAGAATTTCTATATTTATGAATTTAATTTTATTATAAATTTCTGATTCATTTCTCTTTCGAGATGCATGCAAGGTATTATATTAAGTCACTATTAATAACATCACTAAAAAGAGAAAAATAAAAATAATTTTTATAAAAAAAATAAAACCGACTTCAAAAAAATTAAATGCAACAAATAAAATAATAAGAACTCAAAAATCAAATAAAATGGACTAAAAGGTATAAAATAATTATCTAATTTAGTTACAACTAAACGATGAAATATTTACATTAATCACTTTTTGAAGTTGGTGCTAAACAAACTATATAAGCGAGCGTACCCGCCAATTGTACTAAGTATTGTAAAATTCGTCGAGTTTGATTCATAAAATGTATATGTTTGGGACCGACTTCAAAAAGTGATTTCATGTAAATATTTCATCGTTTATTTAGTTATAACTAAATAAGATAATTATTTTATACCTTTTAGTGCATTTTATTTTATTTTTGAGTTCTTATTATTTTATTTGTTGCATTTAATTTTTTTAAAGTCGGTTTTATTGTACAAAACTCCTGAAAAAACAATTTTTTTTTCTTTATAGACTTAATTGGATTGGCCTCTGAACGGCTCATACATAGATGTATAGATATATTTTACCTATACTTAAATTTGTATAGGTTATTCAGAAACAATATTTGAAAACATTTAGATTTTTCCTAAAGCAAAATTCTAGTCTAACAATACCCCTGAATATAGGCAATCAAATAGTCAGGTCTTCTTCAAGGCTGCGTAAGATCTAAGGTGTATCGTGAAGTCTCCGCAATTACTGGAACTAATAATAACTAACTAATACTAACTAATAATGCTTGAAATTTAATATGAGGCTACCTTAAAGCAGTGGTCGTTAAACTTCTTTGACCCTCGACCTCTTCAAGAGTTTCTTGATATCTTATCAAACCCCGCTATTATACTTTTTATGTAATTGAATAGAAAAAACATTGTGTCTATGTAAGTTTATATTTTACAAATTTTCAAATTTCTCTAACTTATTTATTCATTAAAGATTCCTGTTGCTCAAAGATATACAGATGAGTAGTACAAAATATATAAACTATGGGACTAATTAAATATTGTACAAATATAAATACAATGATGTTTTATATTTTTACATTGACCCCTAATCGACCTTTAATTGATGCAATTTTTAATTCTGAATATCTTTTGTATTTATATCTTTGTTCTTTTGTGGAAAATGTATCGCCAAATAAAATTTTAACATTGACCTATTAGATTTTGGACTTTCTAGGTTCAGAATTTTAGATTCAAAAATGCAGAAAATCGGGTAAAAATCTAATCAATTTATGTATTTCAATACCTATACTAATAGAATATAACAAATAAGTATATGTTCAATTGTTCATTTTGGTAAAGAGAATAAATAGTAGTGGAATAGTAGCCAATTTTTTTTTTTTTGTTACAGAGTATACATATTAGGGTGATCCTTTTTTTGGGTATTTTCGAATTTTTACGCGGACAAGAGCTCATATGGCTCAAAATAAATGAAAAAAATATCCACCTAGTTTCAAGTCTCTATCTCAATTATAACCTGTGCCCAGCGTTTTTTTTATTCCGGCCAAAGTAATGATTCAAAAAAATTGAAACTCTGTAGACTTTATCCTTATAATACTAGCTATCCATCAGAATTATTACAGATTTTTAGCTATTATAATTATGGAGTTATGGCTAGATAAAATACTGCTATATCTTAGTGTTATTAAGTTCTAGACTCCAAAATTATTATAGCTAAAAATCTGTACAAATTCTGAAGGATAGCTACTATTATAAGGATAAAGTCTACAGAGTTTCAAATTTTTTGAACCGTTACTTTGGCCGGAATAAAAAATTGATCTTTCAATGGCAAAAAACCACTTGTTATTTAGATGAGAAAATTACATCGATGGGGACACAGTTTATAATTGAGATAGAGACTTGGGGGATATTTTTCTTTATTTATTTCGAACTATATGAGCCCTTGTCCACGTAAAAATTCTAAAATACCCAAAATAAGGACTACCCTAGTACATATGTTGGTAAATGTGCATAGTCGGATGATGATAAATATTTTTATTTACATCTAGCAGAGGATAACCTCAATGATTTCTCTTTATGAATAAACAAGTGTGATACTCACGGAAAAATAATATTTTTAATCATTAAAACATCAGGCTTAGCGTACCAAGTAAAAATTCATTATTTAATTATATTCTTTCATTTTTTTACAGACCGAAAAGTTGTTTTTCTGACATGCTGGGAAAGTCTCGGGAGAGTTTTCCTTGCTATTATTGCTATTTATCGTGCGTCAGGAAAAGTGCCAGGGCCCAGAACTAGACTTTGCCCCGGTTTTCTAGAACCAGCCCTTCTGGCTGCCACTCCTCACATTTGATAGAAAATCGATCCTCTACCACAGCCAAATCGTACTTTCTCTTGGATAGAAGAGACAACCACCTAAGAGCTGTTTCAACCGTATTCTTGAAAATTTATTATATTCTTGAACTGGATGTCCTCTTTTTCTTTTGATATCTGATGATGGTTGGAAAAGGGGTGGAAAATAAGTTGTCGCGCGGACAGAGACGAAAAAGTTGGAAATTCTATATCTTTAAAGAAGATAAAAGTTTTTTTTTTTTTGTATATAAGTTGGCCTTATTGTTATTTATTTCTCAATTAAAAAAAAAAATAAAAATAAAAAATAAATAAAATAAAAAAGTATTTTGAAATCAATATAATTCCATTGTTTGGACTATTCGTTTTTATTTTTGGAATAACAATAATAGGGCGTCTTCATATTTTTGAAATTTTAAAATTTTCAAACGCATCCTCTTTAAATATTATCTTCTTAACAGTTATTAAGGAAACTTTAACTTAACTTAAATTTCTCAAAAAGAGTTATAACAACTGTGATAAAAATATGAACATGATATGAAATATGAAATATGATATGAACACCACAAGGATAGAAGGTCTACAACGAGGGGTGACCCATAATTGGAATTAGGTGTACAACATCGAATTATGTGGAATTATTTTGGAATTCATTAGATAATACACCTTCATCTATTGTCTTCTACTTAGAAATGAAAGTGGAAGTAGGTGTACACGATATTAGGTCGCGGTTCACCCCTCGGTCTACAATAAATAAAGTTTGTGGGTTGATTTTAATAAAATTGTTAAGAATAATTTTGAAAAATATTTACCACATTAAAAAAGTACTTAAATAAAGATAGTATAAAAAATAATAAATTTAAAAATCGTACCTGGAACTTATTTATATTTTTAGTCAAAACCTTTTTATTGAAGATTTCATAATTATCGATTTAAGAATCTAGACGAAAAATTAGCAACACACATACAAACACACACGCTGAGACCTATACAAAATTTAGCTTCACATTTTTTCATGAAGACAAGATTTCCTTTATTTTATTTACTATACTTCAATTTCGATTTCTCCTATAAGTATTGGAAATAAACTCGAAATCTCACGATAGGTTAAGAAAATTCTAATTTATTCTCTTCCAGCTATATTTCGAAAATAAAAACCTCCAGATTTTGGCATGTAAAGCTTAAAAAATTCCACTAAATTGAAAAATATATAAATGAATGAGCAGTGAACAGGAACCTTTTTAAAAGGGAGGTTTTAATGTTTGGAATAAAATTCCATTATCTTTTTCAACCCAATATAAATATATATACATATGTAAATAGGTAAATATTTAATCCTTGCTATTCGTCGGTGGATTTTTAATTAAAAAAGAATAGAAAAAGGGTGGAAAAAATTCATATATCCATAAATTCTCAAAAGTGTAGTCTGGTAAGTTTGCGGATAAATATATTCAAATAGCCTGAGAATAATCCTGTACCTAAAATAGTATTAAGATTTATGTTTTATGAAAAAAAAAATTAATATTGCATAAGTCATAAAATAAAGGACAATATTCAATTAAGTATATCTTTTTTATAGTCGTATTATTAGGTTAATTTAATTGTTAAGAAATTTTGAAACTTTAGTTACAAATGTGTAAGGGCAGAGATGTGTTTGTGTGCTAAATTATCTAAATCCTAATTAGTGAGGCACCCCTAATCGAATGATATCCCTTTCTATTTGATAATCCTATAATTCGACTTTTGAAAACATAAATATTAGGATTTTTCTACAGCAATTACCACAATCAGATGTACATATATAAAGATCCGTTTATTATAACGAAAGAAACTGCGCATGCCCCTGATAGTTTAAAACTGTCGAGACAGCTTTGCATGCAAGATTAGAGTATGTATTTACAAATAACATAAATACATTATCAGATATTTTACACTCGAGGTAAAGCATTTATTTAATATTTAAGATTTTTTTTTTATAAAAGTAATGTAATTTTCTAACCTTTATGGTCAAGATGTGAGTTCAAATTCGCTCCGAAATTTTATAAAATTATCAAATTTACCTACTTAATTTTTAAATATTATGGAATCTCTTCTTGTAGTTTGAGCTCTATTTCGAACATTGGCAATTACTATCATGAGTCTTTTTTTAGGAAAATTCTTGACTGAGGGGTATCTAGGTGCTTTCCCTTGCATTTGGTGAGACGCCTTAAATTTTTGTCAGACGTGAAAATATTTGAAAATGGTAAGATTCGGAAAAATTGAAAGAAACAAGATAATTTTATTATTCAACCAAAAAACAATAATTTTAATGATGAGTAGGTTTCTTTTTAATATATAAATAAAAATATATTTTAGTTTTTAGGAAAATTACATTTTAAAGTACTTTATAGTAAGCAAGACCATTACAAAAACACGCGTTTCTTTATATCTGATTAATTATAAAGGAATAAACATATTAATATTTCAAATGGCTATGGTTAAAGCCTAGAAGCAATCCGGGGCAGTTTATTTAATTATTGGTAGTTATTTAATTATTTATCTAAATTTAATTAATTTTTTAGAGTGGATTTTTGTTGCATATATAGATGTACAAAGCTGTGGATAAATACAATAGGTCATCAACCTTTGATGAAGTTTGTATAAAATAGAATAAAAACGACACTATTTTTCTATTCCATGAGAGGGATAATTAAAATCCTTCCGCGCACGTGTATGTGTTTCTATATACGTGATTTAAATTCCGAGAACATATTCGCAAACTCTAATTGCTTTTCGTGACTACTAATTGTCCTATTTACAAGTTTTCTAAATCCAATGAGTTGCCTTTCATTTGAATTTTTTGTCTTTTTCCTTTTTGTATCCAATCAAATTTGGTTTTAGTTTGGTTTTATTTATTTTCTCTGGAATTTTGTATATAGAAAGTCTAACCTTATATGTGTTGTAATTAATTTAGACATTATTAAAAAAGAAATTGGATGCTGTTATTGTATAGAATTTTAAAATATATGAATCACTGATTTATCAAACAAATCGCAAATTTAAGAATAATTAAGAAATCAGCTTGATTTTTTTATGAATTTTAAATGAAACTTCAACTTATAATTGTATAATAGATGATAAATAAAATGGAAAAGTATGTCAATAAGTATATATGTTTGTGTGATCCAAACGATCTGATTGGCCAGTGCATAGCCAACGGCAAAGCGTTAAATTATTAGAACGACTCTAATTGGTCAGATAGTGATCGTGCTTAGCAAATGCATTAAATAAATATTAAAAAAAAAACTTAGGCCATCTCGAGACGCTGCCCGCCAGCGTAGGTGCCGTAGGCACGCCTGGAGCAGCTAGTAGATGATAAACCAGTAAAAAGGGTGAGAGGTCAAAGTGGACCTAAGTTGTTTGGTTGTTTCTGAAAACAGTGAATTATATATATATGTATATATATATATATATATATATATGTACTTTTGATGTATAATATATATATAAATAAATTTGATTATGAACATTTTTCGGGCTGTTTTTGGCTTCCTTCTTTTCATTTATTTTTTTTCTATCTGAATTGTTTTAAAATCATTATTGTAACACTACCTATTTTTTGATAAAAATTTCAGGAAAGAAATGTGAATTTTAGAGTGAAAATGTTGAAAAAAGTAAAAATGAAGCGATAACTTGCATCAAACCAGTTTTAGGAATAATTATTTTATATTTCAATTCTAATTATTTATTTCAAATACACTGAGTAAATTTTCGATGGGATAAAAGTCGATCTTAAAAATATTTCAACGTCGACTACGAGTATATAGTCTGATTTGACTCAACTATATTTCATGTTAACTCTTTCACTTCTCTAAAATAGTTTTTAAGGAATTTGGTGTTGGTACTTTGTGAAACATTTTTTAAATAATAGCTTATAAGAATTTTGAATATTTACGTGTTGATGAGAATTTGTTAGCTCTAAGGGAATTTTTAACTGCGAAATCAGAAAGAAACATATCCTTGAGAAGATTCAAGGAACTGGAACTCCCTCCCAGCCTCCATCTTTCCCAGCACTTATAATCTTCAAACCTTCATAATTTTTAAGAAAAAAATAAAAACCGACTTCAAAAAATTAAATGCAACAAATAAAATACACTAAAAGGTATAAAATAATTATTAACAAATTTAGTTACAACTAAACGACGAAATATTAACATGAAAATACTTTTTGAAGTTGGTGCCAAACATATACCTTTTATGAATCGCACTCGACGGATCTTACTCAGTACATTTGGCGGGTACGCTCGCTTATAGGTATAGTTTGTTTGGTACCGACTTCAAAAAGTATTTTCATGTTAATATTTCGTCGTTTAGTTGTAACTAAATAAGATAATAATTATTTTATACCTTTTAGTGTATTTTATTTGTTGCATTTAATTTTTTGAAGTCGGTTTTTATTTTTTTCTTAAAAATTATTTTTATTTTTCTCTTTTTAGTGATGTTATTAATAGTGATCATATCATCAGAACTTGACCAAATTAATATGATACCATCCCTAAGACACCCCCTTTTGGATAAAAAAAGAACCATCGAAATCGGCTCATAAACAAAGAGTTTAGGTCTAAACAAACCTAATAAAAAAGGTCTAATACCTATGAAAAAAAAACGAAAAAAAAATGGGACCAATCGGAAGCTAGACTGGACCCAATGCAAAAAAAAATTTTCAAAATCGGTTGACAATTGGCGGAGATATGAGGTAACATAGGACCAAATAAAAAAAAAAATTCAGTCGAATAGAGAACCTCCTCTTTTTTTGAAGTCGGTTAAAAACCGGAGTGAATAGACACCTACGTCAACACCCTCTCACTTAATCAGCTTTCCCTTCTCTTCGGTAATGCAAGGGTCTTTCGAGATACATAGGGGCTGCATCTTTACTGGTACACCCCTTCTTGCATTCGATTGCATTAAAAAAAAAAAATAATAATAATTAATTAATGTGAAACCTACCAAGTATTTTTTATCCAATAACTTCTCTAAAAGTTCCACATTCCATTTCTTTCATTATTTGGAAAAAATACTTCATTCCGGTTCTTCCTCTTTTATTTCCTATTTCGACCTCTAAAATATCTCTATATAGTTCTATTATCATAGGTTTTTGCATTCTTATCATTGAAAGACAAAGAATAAAAATTAACAATAGATGAGAAGTTTCTCTGACCGCTGAAATCTGATCTTATTTCATGAGCTTTCTAATATATGGTAATATAGCTATATTTCAAAATGGCCGCTATAAAATCCAAGATGGCCGACGGAGGAGTTGGTTCCTATCAAAAATTGCAAGCTAAGTACCTAACTAATATCTGGTAAATATTTGGTCCTTTTATCCGGTGTGTAAACGTTTTCATGTTAAGCGGCCTCACTACTAAACTACTACTAAACTAAAGTATCATCAAAATAGTATAAAAACTACATATGTCATATTATTCATAAAATATAAGTGTAAATGAGAGGAGTTTGTTGGCTTATCTATAAATCCACGTGGTCTATCTCTTTAAGTGGGTTAAGTTTTTTTTTGGTTTTGATAAAATAACTGGAAAGGCAGGTTGTTTCTGTGACCTACCGGTTCAGTGAAGGGCTATAAATAAACCAGGCAATGCAGAAGGACTTAAGTCCACTCGGAAGATGGATTCCGATATCCTGTACCTTATTCTTTCTCAACGATCACAAGAAAAGATTTCATTTTTCTTGAGCATAATGGAACAAAGGCATATCAACCTGGACACAATCTCGACGCCATTCAACATTTCAATTGGATTTTCAAAGCTAAAGTGCTCCAAAGGCGTAAGAAAGACTTTTGACAATCTTCAAAAATTAGAACTGAAATTTTACAGGGGCTTTAAAATTTGTATTACCAACAGGGTATGATTTAGATCAGGGGTGTCCAACCATTTGGCATACACGGGCCACATTTGAAGGAAAAAAGTGTCCCGGGCCGAAGATAAAATATACTAAAGGCCAGTTGTATGTCGGTTGGTAAACTCTTTTTAAACGTTGGCAAAGGGTAAATGGCTGGGATGGCCAATCAGATGACAGGCACTTTCATCTGATTGGCCATCCCAGAAATTTACCCTTTGCCAAAGTTTAAAAAGAGTTTACCAGCCGACATACAACCGGCCCTTATTCTACCGATTTTTTTTTAATCATAAAAGATAATCGATAATATTAAAAAAAAATATATTGATTGTTAAAATAAATACAAATCTTTTATAAAACAATCTTTAAAAGTTTAATCAAACCCAAAAATTTCGGGAGATTTCTCCCTTTCTCAATGGAAAATATCCAACTAGTAAGATTAGCTAATAAATAGGTGTTTATTAAGTGAAATTTTATTATTTCATCGGTTCATTTTATAATTATATATTTTTAGTCTTCAATCAAATATAAAAAAAATAATCATGAAAAATATTACAGTCATGCAAAAAATGTATATACGAGAATAATCAGGAAACGTTTTCATATAAAAAGCTAAAATTTGGTGCATTATAATGCAAAATACATAGTTGAGTGCCAATTTTCAGCTCATTAACTAAAACTTTTCAAGATTGGCATTTTGTATTTTCATAAAATGTTTTCAGGTAAAAAGCTAAAATGTGGTGCATTGTAAGATATTTGAGTACCAATTTTCAACTCATTAACTAAAACCTTACAATATTGGCATTTTGTAGTCTCAGGAACTGTTTTTAGGTAAAAAGCTAAAATTTGGTGCATTGTAAGATATTTGCGTACCAATTTTCAGCTCATTAAATAAAAACTTTCAAGATTGGCACTTTGTACTCTCAGGAAACGTTTTCAGGTAAAAGCAAATGAAAATAATATGTATTTTATAAATCGATATTTGTTTTTTAATTAATTGATATTTTTCATCAGAGAAAATAAATAATTCGAAATATTCGAGAAAACATTTTTTTGAAAAATAATCCCCCAACAGGTCTCAGCTTGTCCATGCGTGTCTCGACTCGTTTGAAATACTCTCCAGTTTTCATCATTAAAAAATCTATTAAATATTTGTAATTGGAAATAAGCAAAAATGGAAATTCTAGAGCAATTGAGTACTAATATATGATAAAGAGTGCCCAAACATCATGAAATCGAATCGGTCTTTAATATAAGTCAGAGAAGTCAGTATGTATTAAATAAATTGTAATTGTAAATGTTTTTTTTTAATTGTTTTTCATTTATCTATGTATTTTTTTTTTTATGAAAAATAAATTTTCTCTATAACATTTTCTCCCTTGACGAACGATGCAAAAGTATTTTTTTTTTCATGATATTTTAATTGAATTTTTTTCATAAATATCAATCAATTAATCAAGATCTTATATTACAATTAATTAATTTTGATCAGTGGGGGTGGTATAGGTTCGAGGTGAAACATATATTATAAAATTAATTATATTTTTTCCTCTCCTTATAAAATACTAATTCAAATAATACGATTAATATAATATTATTTTTCTAATATTTAGAATAATTTCCGAGGAAATGAAATTTTCTTTTTTTATAAAATTGGAAAAATTACTCATAAGGATGAAACCGAGGGGTGAACCGCGACATAATATCGTGTACACCTACTTCCATTTCCAAGTAGAAGACAATAGATGAAGGGGCATTATCTAATGAATTCCAAAATAATTCCACATAATTCCAAAGACGATGTACACCTAATTCCAATCGCGGTTCACCCCTCGGATGGAACCCTTTGTAAAATTTTCTCCCAAAAGGATGCAAACATATATTTTTTTTACTTTACGATACGGTTAATGGTGTAGGTTTGTAATTGTGTATGAAAATAGTGTTTTATTATTCTTATTTTAGAAAAACTCAAAAATGACCAAAATCCCCAAGTTCTATATATATATAATCTGAAGTATTAATCTTGTTTGATCTATATTTGATATGTTTGATTATAGCAAATTTCGTGAAGAGCCCCAAGAGAAAAGCGACAACAGTTAATGGCAGCGGGTACAACTTGACCGCAACCTCCCTCAGGATCAATCAGGAAGCCAAGATTGATGGACCTGATTAGGCTTGTCCTTTCTATTTGACACCAGCGGGTTTATAGAGAATTTTAGACAAGTGAAGCCCCTTGGAATTAGGTCAGTGGGCGCTCGTCATGCAAGGAAGTCTTAGAGCTGGCATCTCCAATGCAACTCTATTTTTCCAAAGAAAGGATAACACAAAACACTTAAAAGAATAACATTCTTGCAATCAATAAATCAAATGAAAATGAAGGAATAAGTGAAAGTTCAATACACGAGATAAGCTATGCGCAAATTTTGTAGATTTGGTAATTTTTCGAAAGCGAATGTTTTAAGCCATAAAATGCATAAACGTGGCACAAAGATGAAAGATGTAGCTTATTAATAGAAAATTATATTCCGTATTTCAACTTATTAGCTACAACTATAGTCACTGTATTTAACATAGTCTGGCCATACGTGGTCGAAAGCTCGAGCCGCCGCATATTAGTTCCATTATCTCCTATACTTCCTATGTTAAAAAACAAGAAAAAGTGATTTTCTCTATATTTCAGCAATATATAAGTTTTATTCACAAGCACGAATATTTGTTATTAAATTATTTGACATTTAAAGTTATAAAACAAGTAAGTATAACTTCATTATATTATTTATATTTCAAGGCAAAACATTTGACATTTGACAGCCTGATGTTTATATTATTATTTTGATTAATAATTAATTAATAATTGATTAATAATTATCAATAAAATTTTGATTAATAATTATAAATACAGTGACTATAACTGCAACCATTCAAGAACTCTCATTTAAAAATTCGATTCTTTGCAATTTAATGAGAAGAATTCAAGATGTTTTCACAAAATAAAATAAGTTTTTTTGAAATTTCGGGTTATAAACAACACCCTGAATCCTTCATACGAAATTGTTATAATGTTTTATCAAAACCAACTACGCGCCCCTTAAATACGATTGATTTTCTGCATTTTTAACCAGAGGCTAGAAAGTTTAAGTCTAATTATTTCTTACTATAATAATATTACAATCATTGTCGCTCCAGAACTTTCAAAAATCTACGGTTCTTTTCGAATATTTTTATCGTATGTGTTATATGAGCGTGTGAGACTTTGTGTAAATTGGTGTAGAAGATTATGGCAAATCAAATTTTTGCAGTGAGCTCGAACCCGGGCTTCCTGATTCTTAGGTAAGGACTCTAATCACTCGGCTAACCTGACTATAATTAAAATATTTAAAAACTTAAATTTTTTAGGCAGAATTTTCTAAATATGTAAATTTTCTAAATAAATAAAACATGTGATATTGCAATAGTTAGAAATTCCCCAAACTTCAAGCTTTGTTACTGTTGTGTCATTGTGCAATAAGAAATCTAATAATACGAGTTTATCACTTTTTTGTATGTACGTACGGATTGTCTCAAATAAAAAAATACTAACAAGTATAAAGATTTTGACATAATTTGAACCTTGAACCGCGAAAATAAGTTGTGGCCGAAGTAATTTGGGCTCAATACATATAGAGGCGCCAATCAGTATTTCGGACGACGGCGCAAAAGGGATTTGGCGAGTCCCTGGTTGAAACTCTTATAACGTAATTATTTTGAACAGTTGTATGAAATATTAAGATTACAATAAATTAAGATTTATTGGTGAAAACTTACCAGAATATATTTAATTGAAGTCTTCAAAGAACATTTCGAGCGTTGTTTCTTGATAAAGGCGATTTGGGTGAGGGGGAGAACAACTAATCTATACACAATTATTATCCCGAGAATTTTAACTTTTCTAATAAATTACATCAGATGAAAAAATATTACTAATATTAGGTTAGTGATATAAATCACATGCCAGCCAACTTGAAAAGTTTTTCACCACTAATTGCAAAAGTTTTAAGCAAAAATAGGGGTCCAATTGAAAGAAAACAATATCGAAACAAAAACAAAACAATAACAAATAATTGCTTGAGACTTATTTCTTCTTATTTAAGCTTTGATTATTATTCATCGTATAGATATTGTATAGATTTTGTCTTAGAAAATTACTTTAAAAGAAAAGAAAAATTTAAAAGTATTTTTCTATGATAAAAGCTTTTCTAGTTTCTTTTTTTTTTGTTGAAATTTAAATAATTTAAAATTTTTAATTGGTAAAAATTTACTTGTTACTTTTTTTCTAGTATTTCGCTCTTTTCAAAAATTCTAGTTACAAATATCTAGAAACATTTTTGAGTATCTAAAAGTCTTTTAAAGGAAATTAATAAAATATTTGGTATATTGAATTTTTACTTTTTTATTGATCCCTTTAAAAACAAGTTATCGTAAAAATTCGGAAATCTTCTGAATTTAAAATGATTTCAAATGTTCGAAAACATGTGGTAAATAATATTTCCAAAAATTAGTTGAATTAAATTTTAACCCTTGACTAAATATATACATTTTAGATTGTTTATATTTAACGACTTATACTTGAATAAAATAATCCCACGTTCTTAAATGTGAACATATCATTTACTTCATCAAGCTACTCTTAATTTGTCTGAGATATTGGTTTCTTTCATTGGATCGTAAATCAAATAATAAAGATTTGGGGTGACTAGTGATAGTGAATGAGGTCATTGCAAAGGATACAGTCGAAGGGACCCGGTTTTCGTGCCGATGGCGAGAAGTCGCTGAATTGGATCAAAGGCGACCGCCGTCGGTTGAAATGGGAAGCCATGACGAAAAGTCTGTAACAAACCAAAACAGAGAAAGGGTTTAGAAAAAAACATAACTCAAATCAATTCATATTATAATTATCTTTAAGCAATAATAAGATTACAAGTATTTTCTTGGAGACTGGCTGGTAGACAACAACAGAGATTTGATAGAGAGGCAGCCCAAGGATAATAATGAAAAGAACATGTATAATAATATATAATTTATTGTGAAGTTATTTTCAATCTTTTTAAACTGACGTTTTTTCGTATCTTTTTGATTCTTCATGGTTTAAAACGGTTATTATGGGCCTCCTTCCAGGAAGACGCAGGGGGGGGGGGGGGGGGGAGGCCTCAGTTTTTTAAAAGATTGAAAATCATGTTCCAATAAATTATTTTATACGGAATTTCTTCTTTTCATTATCCTTGGGCTGCCATCGAATCTCAAATAATAATTTAAATATTTGAAAATAAAATAGGTACCTACTACAAGATTGGAAGCACGGTGGATCTGAAGCTAAAATGAAGAAAAGTGAAGAGTGAGATTTAAAAAAAAATTATAATAGAAAGAGAAATATCATAGAAGAATATAGAAGAATTATCGGTCGACTACAAAAATAATTAAAGGTAAAACTCTAAAGTTTTAAGAAAACTAAATAGATAATTGCATATTTGATGCTTTGTTGGTTGTTTTCTTTATCGAAAGAAAAATTAGATTGAAACCACCTAGATTACAGATTTTGAATGAGAAAATTTCATCAGAATGCATGACCTTCTGACACCTATTCAGTTCATTAACAGCACTTGAAAACGACCTCAGAAATTGGTGTCGATATGTAGTGTATTTTGATGAGATTTTCTAATTATAAATGTACGATCTAGGTGATGGTTTTAGACTGAAATGTTCTTTCGAGAAAAAGATGATGTTAAGGAGGTTCTTTCGCGACAATCCACACAAAAAGTTTTAGCCTCCCAACCACTCTATAAATATGAACGGAACTAAAATTTTATGTTATGTTTTTTTAACGTGATTGTAACACTTACACTACAAAATCTCTATATGGATACACACATACTTACCGGATCGTTTCCAAGCCATTGTGCTTATATCCCCTCCACTAAAAATAATCGCTCAAATATGTTTGTTGTTTTTTTGTTTTTTATCAAAACTAAGAGGTAAATAATTTCAATTTTTTTTTTAAGTTACTCCGAATATATTATTCTAATAAATATTAGTTTTTCATCAAGATGGTGAAAGTCCTTCAATGAAAAAAAATAAAATAATAATCATTTCTCCACACTTTCGGTGTCGTAAATCGTCTTTAAATTTTAACAGTAACTATGTATGTGTATTGTGCTTTTAATAACTTATATTCCAAGTTTCAATGACTTATTGAATTTTTGCATTTGTGAAAGAACTACCTTAACAGTTGTTCAAATTAAGTATTAAAAAGTTTTGAGATGGAAACAAGTTGTTAATTGAAAATTAATATTTAAGAAAGTACCTAAAGATGTCTTTTACCCACTCTAAAAATTAAACATCAAAATAATTATGTACAAATGCTATAAAATGATTTTAAAAAAATTTAGATTGAATAAAATGAAAATCACACCAAATTTTTCACAGAAATAAAAGAAATAAAAAATCGAATCTATGAACGGAATACGATAATTCAAAATAATTTAAAGAAATAGTGGAAATTTCTTACTTCTTAACAGAAACAAGAAATTTTTCAAGTCAAAATACACAATCTTGAAAGTGTCATGAAGAAACTTGAAACTGAATAGAGAAACATAATGAGAAAACTTAATATTATATATGATCTATATTTAAAACGAGTCCACATACCCAAGAGAATATTTTCACTGTTACTTTGCCCGGATATATACTTTATAACATTATCAGTGTCCTCTCAACATTTACACAACTTGTTTCCATCTCAAAATTATTCACTCCTGACAGGCACGTACTCAGTGTGTGGCCCATGGGAGTCGAGCATCTCTTTATAATAAGATTCACTATATATAGATGTAAATCCACGAAAAACCAAAGAGAAGTTATATTTAGTTTATTATTTAATCTGCCAACATAAAAATCCGCTAGCAATTACCAAAATATTTTCATCTCCATTGCGAAGAATTGATTATATTTTGGGTTATCTAGCTTCAGATCTTCAGGCTCAAAAATGAAAAAAAAATAATTGCGATTTTAAAGTGATGTCATAAAATGGTCGATTAGGCATAAATGGATAATACGATTATTATTATATGATCTAAGATTATTATTTATTACTATGGCAGCCCTAGCCTGAGAACGTATCGATTCTTGAAAAAGATTTCACTTTATCCCCCAATTCGAAATGTACAGTAGAGATATACAACAATAAAAATGTGGATTGGATGCCTCATCTATATTAAATCTACAAGCCGATGTATCACTAAGATTAGATTTGAGAATCTAATCAAATTCTTTGCATGTAGAAAAACTTGGGGAAATATAAAGAAAGTAAAACTAACCAATGAGGTTTTCCATCTTATTATAAGTTTTGTTTCATTTTATGTATTTTACAATAATATTTATACCGTGACATTGTGATCTTTTGGATACTTAGAGATCTTATGGATCTTAATCCGATTCGGCGACAAAACATCCCCCGACAAAACATCCCCCGACAAAATATCCACGGACAAAATATCCCCGGACAAAATATCCCCCGACAAAATATCCCCCGACAAAATATCCCCCGGCAAAATATCCCCCGACAAAATATCTCATGACGAAATAACCCTTCCCCGCGTGAATCTTATGAGTAATTCAAATCGACTCCGGTTCGGTTAATATATATTCAGTTCGGCTCGGTTGGTTTCGTATAACTCCCCATTTTTTTCTAATCAACACACAGTCCATGTTGACTTAAATTCAAAAATAGCGATTGATTCTTATTTAATAGTCGAGGAATAACAATTTTACATTAGATTTTTGACGTTTCGGTTTTTATTGGAACCATTGCTGAAGACATAGAGGAATCGAGTTAAAATCAAAAATAGC
>JALMQS010000030.1:4031420-4049019 GCA_024734495.1 Forficula auricularia | reverse complement strand
ATCGAGTTAAAATCAAAAATAGCGATTGATTCTCATCTAGTACTTGAAGAATAATCATTCTATATTGGATTTTTGACGTTTCGGTCTTTATTGTTAACTATTGCTGAAGACATGAAGATATCGGCTTAAAATAAAAAATAACAATCGATTCTTATCTAATACTAGAGGAATAACCTTATTGCATTCCATTTTTGATGTTTTGACTATTAATGGCAACCTCTAATGAAAACGTGGAGGAATCGAATTAAAATCAAAAAGACTAAATTCTTTTTTAGTAACCAACTCAAGTTTGAGTTGTTTGTCATAACGTGGAGGAATCGAATTAAAATCAAAGAACTAAATTCTTTTTAGTAACCAACTCAAGTTTGATTGTTTGTCATAAAAATTAGTCTTTTTTGATTTTAAGTCGATTCCTCCCGCGTTTTCATTAGAGGTACCGTGTATAGTCAAAAACATCAAAAATGGAATGCAATAGGCTATTTCCTCTAATATTAGATAAGAATCGATTATTGTTTTGATTTTAAGCCGATACCTTCATGTCTTCAGCAATGGTTAACAATAAAAACCGAAACGTCAAAAATCCAATGTAAAGCGAATGATTATTCTTCAAGTACTATATGAGAATCAATCGCTATTTTTGATTTTAACTCGATTCCTTTATGTCTTCAGCAATGGTTACCAATAAAAACCGAAACGTCACGAATCCAATATAGAATGGTTATTCTTCAAGTACTAGATGAGAATAAATCGCTATTTTTGATTTTAACTCGATTCCTCTATGTCTTCAGCAATGGTTTCCAATAAAAACCGAAACGTAACAAATCCAATATAGAATGGTTATTCTTCAAGTACTAGATGAGAATCAATCGGTATTATTGATTTTAACTCGATTCCTCTATGTCTACAGCAATGGTTACCAATAAAAACCGAAACGTCAAAAATCCAATATAGAATGGTTATTCCTCTAGTACTAGATGAGAATCAATCGATATTTTCGATTTTAACTCGATTCCTCTATGTCTTCAGCAATGGTTACCAATAAAAACCGAAACGTCAAAAATCCAATATAGAATGGTTATTCCTCAAGTACTACTTGATTTTAACTCGATTCCTTTATATCTTCAGCAAGGATATTTTTTCGGGGATATTTTGTCGGGGGATGTTTTGTCCTTGGGATATTTTGTCGGGGGATGTTTTGTCGGGGATATTTTGTCGGGGGATCAAATGTCGCGGTACCCTTAATCCAGCCCTGATTAATTCCTTCCATACAGAGATTATTTCGCTAGCACAATACGTGAATCGATGAAAATCTAGTAAGTATAAGAACTAATTTTTTTAACATTTAACTTAGATTTAAAAAAAAAAGAAAATGCAATTTTTTTAAACAGGTCCCCTATCAAAATAATTTCTGGATAAGTGCCTGATTGATATGTTAGGAAGTTCAGAAAGAAACAGACAAGCAATACTCTTTAATTCTAGGTGAAAAACAGAAAAAGAGAGAATCAAAATATTGTTAGTGATAAATGAATAAAAAATAAAAACCTAAAGTTTAAAAAAACTCTGATCTTAACGACATTCAATCAATCAATCAATCAATCAAATTGTTCTAAGGCAATAATTTATTATAGGAATAAAGAAAATGTTGTTGTTTTTTGGGAAAATATTTGTGAACGTTTCCACCTGCCTTAACTCGCCACTTAGTAAATTTGATTGGTGTAGCAAAAGCAAATAAACAATATTAATCCACGGGGCTCTATGGGGTTCTTTGTGATGGATAAAAATGGCTTCCTGACAGAAGGTCCCGGTCTCAGAGAATAAACCTTTCATCTGCTCACATGCTTTTAACGCTCATTTTTACACTCAATTTCCAATTTAATAATATATAACGGTGAGAACCGCCAACAATAAAAAAATGACACATTCGTTTCGTTTCGTTTCTCTCGTATCAGTGAAGGATTAAAAGGATTATATGATCAATGGTAATAGAGAAATGTGTCATATTATTTAATCTCAGATTAATATTGTCTACTATTGTATATTTTTTGATTTTGATTCAAGCGAAAGCGCTTTTATAGTGAATTCAACTTATTGTGCACCGACATTGTACTATTAGAAAAACAAATTGGACCCCTTTGGTCTTGTCCCGTGGCTCTGCAAGTGGCTTGAAACAACCCTCCCAAACCACAGTATTAACATTGTGGTTAATGGAATAACATCATCCTTCTATTCTATACTTATGTTCTAGTTCCTAAGAACTAGTTAATGTCCCCCACGCTGTGAAAGTTCCCTCAATAAAACGCCCGTTCCGTATCAAAACAATAGCTTAAACATTGCTTCCTCAAATTTATGAAGATATAAAATTTGGGGAACTCATAACTTGGTTAAATTTAATGAAGACAAGTAACAGTGCTGTCAAATTCTAGGAACCTTCAAGACATCTCATTTCTTCTCGCTTTTAACTTAATGAAATTCAAGGATAATTTACCTACATATATTGGGTATCACTCTGAGATCTGACCCTCACTTGGAATGTCCAAATGACGTCAGCTGCTAGAGCTGCTGCATGCAACTTGGCTATCACTTCAGGTTTAGGCGCTGTTTTACGACCAATCAACATTTTATCCTATATAAAGCTGTCGTTCTTCGCTGTCTCGAATAAGGCTCTTATGTCTTATCTATGGAGACAAACTCAAAGAGCTTAAATGCAAAACTTAGGTTCGCCATCACAATAACGTTTTAAACGAATTCGGCCCATGTGAAGAATATTTAAATTTTTTCAACATTATTTCAAAAATGTTGTTAAAATTTGTTTTAAATTATCAGTGTTCGTCAATAATTACATGTTCTTGGATTTCTGTATATTTTGTTAAATGCATATCTGTGTGTGTATGTTTAATATTAGTGGTTAGATAATATATTATAAAGAAGAATCAAAAATTAATAAATTTGGAAAACTTCTACGTTCCAAAAACTCATGTGAATGGCTATAATACTGCTAGTCCGTGCCAAAATGCTTTGCAAAGCTACCCCCTCTAATCAAATCAAAGTATCTAAATAATCTCAACAAAAACACATGTGTAAAAAAAGACCAATTTCGATTGATGAAAACCGTTTGCCAAAAAAAGTAGTGTGATCTAATGTGCTACCAAGTTCAATATCATCAATTTAATAAATGAGTCAAGAATATAGTAACTTCAATTAAAACTCTCTGATTTCATAAGTTCAGCCTAAATATTTCGAAAACAGATTCAAAATTTAACTAAATCCGTTTTGAAACAGTAAAATTAATTGAATTAGCAATAGAAAATTCAACTTTGACTTATTTTAATTCGAATTATTGTCCATATAAATGGACTCCGAAAATTGAGAAAGTTTACTCGTATATTCAATAGAACTAATCCCTAAAAATATTTTTTTTTTTTAATTTTTTAGTTTTTATATTTTTTTTTTTTATAAATTTTTATTTTTTTTAATTTTTTTTTTTGAGATTTTTTTTTTTTTTTTATGAACATTTGAAGCCCTTTTTTAAAGGAAAAGGTCTTCAAATATTTCTAACCCTCCACCATGATTAGTCCTAAGAATATACAACCTCATTTGTGGCTACTTTTTTCACTTGTAGTGTAACTTATTTTAAGTTACTTCATCTTTACTGAAACCAAAAAATAAAATTATACGATTTCGAAACAAACATGGAATTAAAATAAACCCCTCTTAAACAAAAAGAGAAATATTTTAAGGATTTTAGAATTTAAAATTTCTTATCAATATATTTTAATAAGAACGGTTTATGAAGTATGAGGGAGTAAAATCAAAGAGAAAATTTCCTATAATTCGTAGAAAGTTGACAAAATCCTGATTACTCAGGTTGCATAGCTTAAGGGTAATTTTATTTAATTTCTATTATTATACCTACTATAAGGTACAGTCGGTAACATTTTTTTAGATAAAAGCAAAATTATGGAGTGAAATTAGGTGTACACGTCTTTGGAACTAAGTGGAATTATTTTGGAATTCATTAGATAATCCACCTTCATCTATTGTCTTCTACATGGAAATGGAAGTGAAAGTGAAAGTGGGTGTACACGATATTAGGTCGCTGTTCACCCCTCGATTCGCACCCTTTTCGGAAAAATCATTCATTTTAATTGCCCCTTGAAACTATGCAACAATTTTATTTCATTCCGAGAACCAATATACTTTTCAAAACAAAAAATGATTTTTATAGAAATATTTGAAATAGCGGATAATAATTTGAAAATTTAAAGATCCTCCTGAAATTTTGAAGTCGACCTTATATATTTATGAAAATAGGTCTTCTAAATGTTTGAAATTTTAGGGATGCGCCCCATTCACAGCATCCATGGACCGCACTTAACTGATATATATATACCGGGTGAGCTTTTTATCTTGAGACAGTCTTATAACTCAAAAACAGTGCATTATATGGAAAAAAAGTTTCAAATAAAAGTTTATTTATATCAAGGGAGAAACTAAACTACGCTATTGTTTGTTAACCTAGAACAAGCTTTCAAGGGTATTTCGAGGTCAAGTTCTGTTTTTTAAATAGAAACCTATATATTTATTTTCATATTCATAATCTACAAGAAAAACTGAGCAACTTTCATAAAAACTATTTTTTTATCCGACATCAAATAAACAAAATATTAAATCAATTATTAGATCTCCAAAAAATTCTAATAATTATTTTTAACAATTATTCTACTTAATTATCAAATAATAATGATTAAATAATTAATTATTAAATAAATAATTACTAAATTGAAAAGCCACAACAATTAAAATGATTGTACTAGATGAAGGAGGAGGTATTAGCCAAAGATGGAATCACTGGGTTCAATAAACCACCTTTAAGAACCCAGTGATTCCATCTTTGGCTGATACCCCCTCCTTCATCTAGTACAGTTTCATCACAGCCACGAACTCTAACAATATTAATTAAAATAATTATTTATAATGATTTTAATACTTCATTATACACAAATTTAAGAGATTATTTTCTACTTATTGAACTACTTAAACTTTTTGAGTTTAAAAAAGTTTCTTTCTCGTGTCAATCCAGTAGATAGTTATATCTAGAGTTGGTAGAGATTATACAAATACAAAATATTTTTTTTTTTTTCAGAATCATTTGATTAGCTACAACCATTTGATAACTCATCATGTCGCTCAATACGCTTATACCTGCCAATAAAATAAATAATAAATTGTTGAAATAAGAAATTTGAAAATTTTCCTATTCTCAATTCTCTGATTTCATAAGTTCAGCCTTAATATTTCGAAAACAGATCCAAAATCTAACTAAAACCGTTTTGTATAAGTAAAATTATTTGCATTAGCAATAGAAAATTCAACTTTGACTTATTTTAATTCGAATTATGGTCCATATAAATGGACTCCAAAAATTAGAAAATGTGTAACCGCGTATATTCAATAGAACTAATCCTTAAAAATAATTTTTTTTTTGAGATTTTTTTTATGAACATTTGAAGCCCTTTTTTAAAGAAAAAGGTCTTCAAATATTTCTAACCCTCCACCATGATTAGTCCTAAGAATATACAAGCTCATTTAATTGTGGCTACTTTTTTCACTTGTAGTAGAACTTTTTTTTTTGGCTTTAGAGAACTATGCCCATATAGCCAGTAAAAGAACTTATTTTACTTCATCTTTACTGAAACCAAAAAATAAAATTATACGATTTCGAAACAAACATGGAATTAAAATAAACCCCTCTTAAACAAAAAGAGAATTATTTTAAGGATTTTAGAATTTAAAATTTCTTATCAATATATTTTAATAAGAACGGTTTATGAAGAATGACGGAGTAAAATCAAAGAGAAAATTTCCTATAATTCGTAGAAAGTTGACAAAATCCTGATTACTCAGGTTGCATAGCTTAAGGGTAATTTTATTTAATTTCTATTATTATACTATAAGGTACAGTCGGTAACATTTTTTTAGATAAAAGCAAAATTATGCAGTGAAATTTATAGCCTATTAAATGATCAACTCTTGAGTTAAAAAAAATTAAAATGACATTTTCTTATGATTTATAATACTTATATTTGGTGTTATGTTATATATATATTTGGATAAATAAAATTCTTTTAGAAAAACAAAATCAAAAAGTTTGGTGAAAAATTGTCCCTTTATGGAAATTTGAAAAAACAGCTGCTTTAAAAAGGAAATAAGATAGTTGGTTATTTTTATTCCCTTATTAAAGCATTCAAATTTCCATTGATAAAGGGAAAATTTCTCTCGAAACGTTTGGATTTTTTGTGAACGTTTTCTGATTTTTTTTAGGAGAATTGTATTTATTTCATACAAAAAACATATAAATTATTTCTACATATATATATATATTTAGATTACTACTCGATTACTCGGCTGGTCGCATAGAAGAACATGTTGAGTAGGAGTTTCCGACTCCTGTTATAAACAAATGATTTGAACTAAAAAGCTGTATCTTGGTAGAGATTATACAAATACATTTTGTTTATTTATTAGCTACAACCAATTGATAACTCATCATGTCTTGATGTAACGATACGATGTTTTTCAATCGGAAGTTCTAAAACTAGTAATCTCAAAAACTAAGTTGTTCTCTGATTAAGAAATATACATATTTGATACCAGAACAAGATTACTACGATCTTTCGTTCTCGAGTTATCGAATTATCAGAATCCAAAAACAGTAAAAAATCTAAAATTAATAATTTTTTAATAGTTTATTTTATATTTAAATGTATTATTTATTACTAGTAGAGATCTACTCCCACAGCTCAACTACCTCCACTATCTCCAAAATTTATGGCTAGCATGAAAAAAAGTTTTCACTTTTCCTTCAATTTTATTTTTTACCAATAAATAAAATATTATATAAAGTTTGGAAATACGTTAAATTATTAGACTATTATTAAAGTTAGTTGAAGGATATTCCATATACACTTTATACATTCTATATCCTGATCTAGGATTAGATATATAGAATTTTAGTAGGAATAATAATAGAATGGGTGACTATTCGTATAATTTAATAAACCATTAAGAACATTCTCCAATATGGAAACTTTAATAGCATTACCAATGAGTCCTAAAGACTTTATCCTTTCAATTGCTTCTAGAAATTGACCCCGGGGGATTGGCGGAGTAATCATTTGGCTTGAGCAAATATTCCTCAAACACCTGCTACTTTGCTTTTCTTTCTAATTACTAACAAACTTTATGGTAACAAGAAACATGTTCGTATAATGGGCTCGTCAGTATTTATGAAAATACTCCAAGATGATATATTTGCCGGTATTAAACAAAAGAAATGTACTATAACTCTAATAAGACCTTACACTTTGTCTTAAAAAAATCGATATAGCGAATTAATTTAGCGATGGGATGTTTGCTAAAGCCTAAGATCCGCTATAATATAAAGTAAGTTTTCCGAATAGGAAGTTTGTTATGAATTGACAAATTGGATTATGTACCTGTTTCTACTTATGTAGGTACGAATTAAATTGATTTTAAATGTACTTAACTAAACAAGCCGGGAGTTGGGGCACGTGTAACTATTGCATCACCGTGATGACGATGATATAGAGCAAGAGTTCCCGAGTTCAACCCATGTTCGCAGGAGAAAAAAATTTGGCCTCCTCTGTCTACCATAACAATACTAATAGTTGAGGAAAGCGGTGTAGGTTTATAGGAAGCATATTTAAAAAATTACAAAGGGTGAAACACCACTAATTCCAACCCTTTGTAATTTTTTTACTAATACTTGAGAGAAGTATCATACTATATTGCATCTGACTAAATGGACTATAGTATCCGCGGCTAAAAAATGAACAAATAACAAAAGAGAATTTACAGAAGAATATACAAAGAGAATAAATTTTTTCTATAAATCATGTCCCAAAAATTGTTTTCGAGTAGTAGTAATTTCGGTGTGTGTACCCATCACAAAATACACTGGTCAAATTTCACTTATTACAAAAATCTTCATGCCAAACTGACAGCCTTTGGATTCACACCAACACTTCACAAATGAATAGAAAGCTTTCTGACAAACCCTAGTATCAAAGTTGTGGGGGATGTAATATCATCTGAATCGTTGTCCACAAGCGCTGGTGTTCTTCAAGGATCTGTAATCTCCCCCACACTCTTCCTAATTTATATAAACGACCTTATCGATCAAACGTCAAACCCCACTCATTGTTACGCAGACGATAGCACTCTGCACGGCAAACCCTCACTCCCGAATAATCGAATCATTGTTGCCTCTTCAATCACTCTCGACCTAGACAACTGAATAAATGGGGCTCTCAAAATTTAGTTAACTTTAATGCAAACAGGACTCAATGATGTCTAACTTATAGACTCGAAAATAAAAATTTCCCTGATATTCACTTCGATTCGAATACCCTGAAAATGTGTGACAGCCTATCCATATTGGGCGTCTCTGTCGCATCTGACCTGTCTTGGAATGAACACATCTTCTCTGTGGCGAAATCTGCAGCAAGGAAGATTGGCCACTTATTCAGGTCCAAGCGATTTTTCACGCCCCCACATCTTCTCACCATCTACAAGGCCCAAATCCGCCCCTGTCTCGAATACGGCTCTCATCTATGGAGAGGAGCCTCTAAATGTTCTCTTGCTACCCTGGATGCAATTCAGAAACGAGCCATCAGACTAATTGATGATTCTACCCTCACCGACTCCCTCGACTCGCTAGCTCATCGAAGAAATGTCTCTGCCCTTTCCCTTTTCTATAGATACTATCACGACAGGTGCTCTGATGAGATAAAATCAATAATTTCCCCCAAAGCATGCTTTGCGCGTAGAACGCGTTTTGCCGACTCACAACACTCTTTCGCGGTCAAATTAGAAAAGGGCCGGACCACTTCATTCGCCAATGCGTATATCCCCATGACTTCAAGGAACTGGAACTCTCTCCCAGGCTCCATCTTCCCCAGCATTTATAATCTTCAAACCTTCAAAACCCGAGTGCATAAACACCTACGTCTCCACCCTCTCACTTAATCAACTTTTCCTTCTCTTCGGTAATGCAAGGATCTTACGAGATCCATAGGGGCTGCTTATTTACTTTCCCTTCTTGCATTCGATTGCATTAAAAAAAATAATAATAGGGGGGGGGAGGAATTTTGTCAGTTAACACATTGACTGCCAAATATACTCGTAGTTGGCAGTCAACGTATTAAATTAAGGTCCAGCAAGTAGAGACTTTACTGTACTAATTGTTTGTTCAGCAACGCCTAATTTCAACAGACTTAAATTTATAGTCCTGTTTCTAGAGTATAGGCAAATTGTTTCAAACTCTTAAACGCAAATATGTTTTTATTTTATTTTACAGAATGCATATATGAAAAAAATTACATCATAATTCTTCTAAGCTCGCTCTTTATTTTCAAAGAATCGAAAGAAAACTGGGTTATTGTGGTTGATTAAAAAAAAGAAACTCTAAAGGAATTATTTTATTGTATTATTTGGTCCCCTTAGTCACTCGAAGTTCTTGATTTCTACCCTCCAAGTCACATGAATAAAGGGGCAAATTACGCACTCGTGTGCTTCCTTTCAAGAGATCCCATTCAAGAGGATCGATACTCCTTTCCACTTCAAATACGATTCTTTTTTTATAGTGACAGAAAAAAGAGGAAGTGAGTGTCCTGGAAGACTTTATTCCAAGTTCCCCAATCGAACCTTACATTTAATATGAGCTCAGAAAATGAAATGACACAAATAAATATAGTTACATCGATTAAATACTATTTAAAAATGTATCATTTTCCTTCTATCTAAATACACGGTTCAAAATGGTCTAAAAACAAAACATTTAAATTGCTTTTTTGTAAATAATGCCTATATTATTCTAGTTGTAGGGCATCTGAGATCTATTAAATTTAAGAAAGACTAGAATATTTTTTTTTCATCAGCTTGTCAAAAACTGCACGAACTAAGAGCGTGATTACCTGCGGAAAATTCAAATTACCACCAAAATTTTGTGCAAAAGGACAAAGTAAGACTCACAACTTTTCCGAGTATTGGATGTAGATTGTCGATCATTCAGAAAAACCAAATCCGGAGAGATCTTTTTTTTTTATTTCTTTTTGAATATTTTTTTTCTATACATTATTCTAGGGTATCTGCTGAATCTTCTTTTTTCAAAATATTCAGAAAAATGTTTTGTTCATTAGACCAAAGGGCAAAGCAAAATAGGAATTTTATTTGAATTGTTGTTTGTACGCTTTATACTCCTACGTCCTTTGACCAATTTTAATCAAACTTTGTACATTTACTCTAGATCAATATATGGTACTATTGGGGTAAAAATCACCCATGATAGGAAGAGAATTCAAAAAATTAAAATCCTAGTCCTTCAATTAATCATGCCCCACGAGGTAGTCAATGGGGTATTCTAAATGTAAATATTAATTCTATATCTTGAAGAGATGTCACGCCAATATATAATCTGACCCCTACACCAATTTATCCAGACCGACGTACACAGATAAACATATCCATATAGAAATAAAAATATTGACTTAAGAGCATTGACAAATGAGCTTTGATCCCGATATGATAAAAAAATAGTGTTTTGAGTGAATTTAGTTGAATCAAGCAGAAGAGACATATCCTTAGTGTTTATTTAGGAGAAAGTACGTGTTCACTTTCTTTAGCAATTAAAGGGAAGTTTTCTAGAATATTATTTTAGGAGAATGTAACAGTGAAAAAGAGAAGTAAATTTTATTATATATATTTCTTCAAAGTTAAATCTAAACGTTTAAGTGAGTACAAAAAATATATTTTTTTTTTTTACATATTCTTTTGAATTCAAAGAGTTAGAGTATAAAAAAAATAGTTAAAACAGGTCAGAAAAATCCTCTCTTGTTTGTATTTTATTTTATTTTTTTCATTTAAGATTATACTCCATCACGAAATTCACTCATTAAACGCGCCCCCCCCCCCCCCCCCAAATAAAAAAACAATTTCCTTTTTTTTCTTTTTGATTAATAAATAGATTAGAACAAAATGAAAATTATTATAAACATAAAAAATAAAATAATTTCAATTTTAAACTGAAGTGTAAATTTGAAAATGTAATTAGGTATAAGGTTTCAAAAATAAAATTAAAAAATTTAACATATTGTTATTAGTTATGAGGTTATGACTAAATAGCAAATCTTATTGTTGCTGCAAATTTTTCTCCTAACAGATAACAATGTTTGTTTTATGATCTATAGAAATCTCATGATTTTATAGCTGTTTTTAATAACTGTAAATGCATATATTTGTTTCGAAATCTCAAAATTTTCTTTGCAAGTTTGAGGAGAGTTGTGAAATTCCTCCCACTATAAGTGAGAAGACAATACATACTTAAGTTAATTTATTGCAGAAAAATTGTGAATTCAGTAATATTTTTAGGGTGACTTTCACTTAAGAACATCTATCTCCCTTTCTCTTAGGGCCAGTTGTATGTCGGTTGGTAAACTCTTTTTAAACATTGTCAAAGGGTAAAACCTTAGAATTCACCTTGTGCCCGATGGGATGGCCAATCAGATGAAAGTGCCTGTCATCTGATTGGCCAACCAACCGGGCACAAGGTGAATTATAAGGTTTCACCCTTTGTCAACGTTTAAAAAGAGTTTACCAACCGACATACAACTGGCCCTTAGTAAACTTTATACCCTAAATTCAAAAACATTAAAAAAAAAAAATGAAATAAAAAAGAAAAATGATGATAATAATAATTTAAAAAAATTAGTTCTATTTAATGATTTGTTTACATAATAGCTAGAAGCTTTTTAAGCTTTTTTTAAAGATAATGTTTTTGAGCACTTTTTTGATTTTTAGAGCCCATATTTTCAGGACATAATTGAATATAAAAGAAGTCATTTGACAAAGCAATCAATTTTTTTTCTAATGCTAATACAATTTTCTAAACTGAATTTATATTAGAATAATATATATAGGTATGTATACATATATCAGACTTGATTCTTTGATGGTTTTTTTTGGCTTTTCGGCCTTTCTAGCCATGAGCCAATTTAAGATACTAATTATATTTTTTCTAAATTTGTCTCTACCTCCGGGGTCAGATTTTAGCTGGATGCCTCGAGTCGGATTCGTTAGCAGGCTGGTACGCTACCACCTAGCCTATCTGACCCCCCTCTTTGATGGTTAAGTAGTTTATTGAAAGAAAGCTTTCAACTGAAACAAATTAGATTTTTAATGAAAATATCTCATTACGACGTTTCGATACATATTTTTGGAGTCGTTTTTATGTGTTGTAGGGGAAGTCTATTGACATGTTTTGGCCAAAACTTTTCTTTCGATAAACAAAATATATATTAACGAAAATGGATTTAGGTCAAATCAAAATTTTTAATAGATATGTTTATATTGCATGTAGGAGGGTCTTGTCCCCTCGGGAGTCGAACCCAAGCACTAGTACGCTTTCCGGGCAACTAGTCAGACCCTTGAAACCATCACCTCCAAACAATTCTGAAAATATATATTGTTATATAGTAATTCTGCGAACAACTTAAACTAAAAAGCTGAAATCTAATTCAAAGGGTCATTTTAATATCAACTTTAATTGTTCAATTTCATTTCATTAGCAACATAAGTTAACGATTTTTATCTCTTTTTCGGGATTTTTTATTTAGAAGTTATGTACACAAAATCTAATCAGTTACATTTTTATTACTAGAATGAACTTTTAATGAGCTTCCGTTCTCGAACTATCGTGAGCATCGGATTCCAGATTTGGAAATAAATTATCTTTGAAAATGATTTTTATATATTCACGTTTTAGAAATTTATAAGCCCAAATATCGAAAAAAATAATCGAAAAATTTTGAATGAATTCAATATTTGAATCGTTCAGCGATTTGGGCGTGCCGAGGCAATTCGCTACATCATTAGCAAAAATAGAGTATAATCACATCCACTTAATGCAAATGAGAAAATAGATTTTATAAATAGGTTATTTAAAGATTGATGACTGATTTCACTGACCAATGCAGTCGAAATAGCCTGGCAATAATTTGGCTGACATACTTGGAAAATTTGTCAATAATGTTTATATATAGCTCACCCCAAGTTGGCGTGAAAGGAATTGAGGTTGTTCTATGAGTGCAGTCTTTTGAAGGCGTGATCGATTTAGAGTGGAGGAAAAACAAAGAAATCCGGTCCAGGCTGTTAAGACGGGTTTGATTTCATTTGGGAGACGTGTGGCTGCAAAAATCAAGAGAACTCATCGCTATCAAAGAGAAAGAAAACCTCAATCTGTTTTTTCTATTACTTTATTATTATTTATTATTATTTTTTTTTTTGTTTAAGTTTTTCCCTTAAAATAATTCAAAGAAATTAATTCTGAAAGAAAATATATGTTTGTTTTTCTTAATTTTTAGTGTATTCTCAAAATTAAAAATTTAATCTGACCTTTAAAATTATTATTATTATTATTTCCGTCCATAATTTGTTTTTATTTGTAAGTTTATAATAGGAAAATAAGGATGTTTTTATGTGTGACTTTTTTATTTATTAGCCAACGTTTCGTCGACCTTGCCGACTTCTTCAGGGCTTCAAATAGTCATGCCACACATTCGTCTAAATTTTCTTGTTATCTTCGTTACCATTGAAAACCAACAGAAACACAAATTTCAAAAAAATTTGACACATTCACATAACCAATTTTTCTTTTTTTTTCTTTTTATATTAACAATTACATAAAACAGAAATAACATAAATCAAATGAGGCAGCCCTGTTTTTAAAACCAGAGTAACGAAGATAACAATAAATTTTAGACGAATGTGTGGCATGACTATTTGAAGCCTTGAAGAAGCCGGGAAAGTCGACGAAAAGTTGCCTGATAAATAAAAAAGTCACACATAAAAACGTGTCCTTATTTTCCTATTATAAACTTTCAAATTTAAAATTATTATTAAATATTGTGTGATGGAGCGCTGTGAAAATCCCAGTGTCATCAAACCATTGATGCTTCCGTTTTATTAATATGTAGATTGGAGAACTGTTTGAGGTATTTCGGAAGGTTTATTCGACATATTATTATTAAATTGTATGAGAATTTATTTATTTAATTACAATTTTACCAAAGATCTTACTGAGGTCTTTGATAAAATGGTCCTTAAATAAATATATTCTCTTCTTCTTCTTCTTCTAATGCCTGTCCGTTACCGGCGATCATTCTGGCAATTATAATCTTATTTACTGAGGCTCTAAATAGACCCGTAGTGGAAGTAGCAAACCAAGTTCTTAGGTTTTAAGCCAAGAGATGCGTCTTCTGCACGGTCCTCTCTTTCCCATTACCTTCCCCTGTAGTACAAGCTGAAGGAGCCCATATCGTTCTTTATTTCTCATTATGTGTTCCAAATATTCCAGTTTTCTTGCCTTGATTGTAGTCATAATTTCCATTTCTTTATTTAGGCGTTGTAACAAATTTTTATTTGTAACATGGGCTGTCCAAGGGATTCTCAAAATTCTTCGATATAGCCACATTTCAAATGCGTCCAATCTTTTACTAGCTGCTTCTGTAAACGTCCATGTCTCAGCCCCATACAGAATTATATATTTTATTATATTCACATTTAATTAAAATAAAGGTATGAAGGTTCTTTTTTTGAAAAAAAAATTTCCATCTATTTTTTCAAAGAGATAAGACACTCAAATTCTCATATTATTATTAAAATATAAAATGTCAATTTATGTAAAATTAGAATATAAAATCATATGATAATTATTAGGGATGTTACGGAACTTCGGAACCGACTCAGAAGGGTCAGAACTTCCGATTGATTTTACACCTCCGACTCCGATTTCGGCTCCGATAATTTTGAATCTCATTAGGCCTCCCCTTAACAGTTAGTTTAAATACATCTCACTTCTATTTCGACTCCGACTCCGGCTCCGATAAATAAAATTTAAAATCTCCGGTTCCGGTAAACACACCTCCGTAACATTTCTAATAAATATTTATTTTACGTATCGCTGACCAAATGTTTTTACAGACATGGCTAATTTTAATGAAATATATATATGACATTTGGCATTCCGATTAAATTCCAGAGGGATAATTACAACCCTTCTGACCAATAAAAGTTTTTCAAAACACCGGATTCAATATAGTTTGCAACCTATAATGATTTTCTTTAAGAACTAAACGTCTATCGGCAATTTGCATTTTTATTTTTAAAATATATTATTTTCAAAATTTCATTTCTTTCAATACTATAGTTACTAAAACAATAAGAAAACCAAACAGTATACATTTTATAAAACAATTAAAAACTCTATTCTTATTTATTGATATGTTTCTGTGAAAATACATATTATGAAAAGATCAAACGAGGCTAAAGAATGAAAAATGACACAGATTAAATTAAATACACATGTCTATGAAATTTAACTATTGAAAAGTTTTTCGAATTATTGAATGATTTCAATATCCAAATACAAGAGAAAGTGGTATCTAACGAATTATTGAATGATTTCAATATCCAAATACAAGAGAAAGTGGTATCTAAAAATTCTATCACATTTTTTCGGTACATTTTGATATTTTCAATTTTTTATCAATCTTTGAATCAATCATAAGTTTCCTATATTTGATTCAATCGCGAATCGAATGCAGGTGATTTTTGTCAGATATTAAGTGAAAATATCATCCGAATTTATATATTTCTGTGTTAAAATAATGAATTGAAATAATTTTCTAATTAACATATTAAAGAGAATTGTTTTTGATCGCGTTTTTAAGCAAGATATATACATCGCGAGACTACTGTTGGTTGAGGCTATTGGAGTCTGCTGAATAAAGATGAGAGCCATATTCGAGACAGGGACGAATTTGAGCCTTATACAGTATAAGAAGTTGACTGGGAGTATAATAGCGTCTAGACCTAAATAGGAGACCAAGCTTGCGCGCTGCAGCTTTAGCAGTGGTTAAGATATAGTCATTCCATGAAAGGTCAGACCCTAGAGTTAAGCCTAGCATTGAAATTTTATCCCTAAATGATATTTTATCTCTAAATAAATAGACCTGATTTAGACCCGAAATTAAGCCCTCAGCTATGCAGTTTGTGATAAACTATGCTTTATGGCAGATTCATGTAAAATTCATTTTATTTAATCAATTATATTTTTAATATTTCAAAAGATATACATATTGAGTTTGAAATTTAATTTCATCCCGAATGAATAAGTCATATTTGCTTTTAGAAACATAAAAAAATGAGTACACTCGTAATATATTTGAATCTATTCTGTGTATGAACAATAAAATTTGAATCTCTGATGGTCGGTTTATATTTTGCTGATCGTTTTTTCATTTATTCGCTCGAATAGCTAAAAGCAATGATGTTTGTTCACTCAAACCACTCTCTCCCTTCCTGTATCCCACTTTCACCATCTCATCATGTATTTCTTAGCAATCGTGTGGCTATATATATTTTACCTTTCGTCACGAGCAGCCCGTAAAATTATGTGCATAATTTGCGAAACCAACTCAGCATACAGAAGAGATGGTGAAAAAATAAATAAAAACGAAATCTACATAAAAATATTAAACGACTGTTTGTAGTGAGTTAATATACGAAACGAGGAGGATCAAAGGTCATATATTGGTTCCATTTATATGCATGACATAAAAAAGAAGAAAAAATGTAACATTCCTAAACTATACAGAATGTAAATAAAATGTATACCGCTACTTTATGAGCGTATTTTATTCATCGAAATGAGCCTAAAGGCTACTGATATTTTTATTTTTATTTTTTTAATGTGGAAATTTATTGTTATAAAAATTCAAAACTGTGACCATTTCAATTTTTAATAATTAATAATAATAAATAGATTGTTTTTTGCTAATTAAGAAAAGGAGGAAAAAAATTGTTTTTCTATGCCTTTGTTAAAAATGAAGAAATTTTTTGAAACTACTATGGAGAGAAGAAGGAAACATTTTATTTGTTTCATTCATTGACCATTTGAAACCCTGAAGAAGGAGGGAAAAATCCTCCGAAACGTCGCGTCGGTTTGAAAGGAAAGGAGGAAGGATTCCAATAAATTACACCTTATTTGATATGTGTTAATTTTTTCTTTCCTCACTACCTCTGGGCTGCCTTCCTTTACATTCAATTAATAAATAGATTATTTTCTTCTTCCTTAGTCTGTTGACGTCCATTCCTGAACAATATGCCTCTTCCATTTAATAGTTTATCAATGTTATCTAAATAAAATATTAAGTACAGTAGAACCTCGTTTATCCGGAGTAACGGGACCAAAGGCAAACCGGATAATCTGGATATGTAGGTAATAAAAACAAAACAAATCCTCAAATAAGCCAATTTGAATTTATTACGATAAAAAAACATGTTTATATTAAAATTGCATAGAATTGTTTATAAATATCAAAATCAAAGAGAATTTTTGGCGAAATTATAATTACATTCTTGCTATAAGAGTTATAAATTATTATCTATGTGAACATTTATTAAAATAAAAATGTCTACAATCCGATCCGGATAATCAGGTCCGGATAAATGAGGGGAGGAT